>JAJOOH010012347.1:0-30983 GCA_029582605.1 Solanum gracilifrons
CCCCCTTCACCCATCCCTTACCACCCCCCACCCCCCAAAAAAAATTTA
Source organism: Solanum gracilifrons (assembly GCA_029582605.1). Taxonomy (NCBI): domain Eukaryota; kingdom Viridiplantae; phylum Streptophyta; class Magnoliopsida; order Solanales; family Solanaceae; genus Solanum; species Solanum gracilifrons. The sequence goes on from JAJOOH010012347.1 coordinate 49, forward strand.
AGTTTGTTTTTAAAAAATATTTTCAATTTCAAAAATTAGTTTCTACTCTAGTAAAAATAAAAGATATTTCTCAAAAATATTTTTCATTCATAAATCAAATACTAAAAATCTTTTCCGGAAAATATTTTCTACTCACCAACCAAACATGAGAAAATAAGTCAAAAATCAACTTGTTTTCCTGGAAAACATTTTCCTTCATACCAAACACACCCTAAGTGTAAATAGACATTTTATAGTTAAATTGTTACTTAATATATAAATGTGTCATTCTTTTTGGGACTGATAAAAATCTAAAAAAGAAAGTAAGTCACATAAATTGGGATAAAGGGAGTATTATTTAACAATTACATAAAATGTACTATAACTCACAATAATTAATAACTTAAAATATTTAAAAATTATACAAAAATTTAATTGACTCTCTAAATTGAGATAAAAAGTAATAGATATTAAGCATGTATATGGTATATTATTGAAGATTTAGTCTTGGCAAGCTTGATTTTAGACGTGTATAGCAGAAATTTTAATTTGAGAAAGTAAAATTTCTAACGCATAATTTGATGAATGGCTAAACTTACAAAAATTTATAAAAATAATCCGTGGATTAAATAAGGCCCCAAAATCGGTGATCTATGACCTTGCACCCCTTTCGATCTTCTTCTTCGCTCTTTAGTTATGTACTTAGATATAGAACCATTAAGCTAAAAAGGAATGAAAAAGTTACTTTTCTACTTCAATTTATAGAATGTCATTTAATTGGCATGATATGAACTAGGCATGATAGATAAATTAGGCCTTACTTAATTTTGTTCGTGCATAAATAGATATTTAAATTTGAGTATAAATTAAATAAATAAACACATGTCCTACGTGATATAATACACATAAAACGCACATAGGACACAAGATTATCATTAGAACACCAAATAAGATGAATGTGTCTATTTATTCAATTTTATATAAATTTAAATATCTACTTGTGTTGAATCAAGGTTGGATGCCTTATGAAGTTGTAAAAAAGAAAAAAAGAGAAAATGGTCAAATGACCCCTCAATGTATATTCGGATTTTCAACTACACACTTAAACTTCACGGGAATCCTATCACCCTTTTGTACTGTTTAAAACTGAAATCATTACCTCTCTGAATGCTTAGCTGGCATAGTGAGTGTATTTCACTCTCTTTGGGAGAGTGAATATCAAATCTATTATTAAAACTTTAATTTTAATATCTCTTTTCAATAAATATATATTCATTTTTAATTATTTATTTTTCTTATTTATTTTCTTTCTTTTCCAACAATATAAACAAATCTCTCAATATTTCACAATCTCTAAGTCTTGTTGCCCATCTCAACAGATTCACTATTGTTGATTCCAAACAAATTTTCAAACTCATAAAACTCTTGCAAAATCATTCAACCTAAATCAATTGTAGATAAGTTTACATATATTTATATCACCCCAGGATACTTTGGATTCGATTTGAGAAAAATCAATATGGGTTTACTTCAAATCCAATTGAACCCACAGAATTTTATTTTTTTTACTAATAGTTCCTTTAATTATCAATCTCAAATCTCAATCAATCAATTATATCTCAAAAATTATCATTATTAATCTCGTTAATTCATCAATCGTCGTAGAATCAGTCTCTTCCTCTTCGAAATTGTCGTCGCAATCGATGATGATGTGGAAGACATCGTAGGCTCCTCCTCCTCATCTTCCTTGAGATGATTACTTATCTTTGGTGACCACCATTAATGACAATATTTTTCCATGTTCGTCTTCTCTCCTGCCTTCACTTTTTTTTTAATTTGATTTTTAGGTTTCAAATGAGCAAAATCGGAATATCTCTGGATAAGCTCTGAAATCATTATTTACCTTTCTTCCTTAAAGACCCAATTTCATGGACTTATGGTGTTCTAGTAATGGTGAAAATGGTGAAAGTACTTTGGGTGTTTGAAGGGATGGGTCAAAATATAGAAGAAAAGGGTAAATAAATATAAAAATTAAAAAATATATATTTGATGAAGTGTCAAACGCGTGAAACTCACATGCCACCATAGATCTGATTATGTCCTTTTAAGGGTATAATTAATTCATCTTTAAACAGTTCAGGGGTGATAGAACTCCCGTGAAGTTTAAGTATGTAGTTAGAAATTCAGATATACGTTGAGGGGACATTTGGCCATTTTCTCAAGAAAAAAACTGAAACTTGTGATTCTAAATACTCCAATAAGATTCCCCGGACTAGAAAAATATCTCATTTAATTTGATGTACAATTAAAAAATCAAAATTAAGTGATTTTTGAACATAACTTTTTTTTCATGTTTTACGAAAAAAAAGCAATATTATATCGTAGAAAATGAAACAAATGGAATAGTGCTTAATGAAAACAAATGGAATGAGAAAAACAGTAAAGAAATAAGATTTTATTTCGAGGAGAAAGATAAGATGGTGACATAAATAATAAATTATTGAATAATTACAATACAATACTCTTAAGGCCAAACAAAATCAACACAAATTTTGGGAAGTTCTTCAAAATCCTCAGCTAAATTGAAGTCAGTGTTGAAATTAGTTGAGGAATTGTTGAATACCCTTTGGTTGGAAACTCCTTTGACAGCCACAACAGCACAAGAATCAGCAACTGAAGAAGAAGGTGAAGTTAAATAATCAGTATTTTCATGTCTAAGAAGCTCAGCTAACAAAAGAACGAGAGAAGCCATTTGATAAAAAAAATTCTAATGAAAGATGTTTTCAAGATTTTTCCTTTGTTTGATACAATGAATTCAAGGCACACAAATTCCTAATTTATAAGCAACCAAAAGTAGGTGAATAGTAAGCTGGCTTGACTTAAATACCGTGTGATATTTATTTAATATAAGAAAACAAGGGGCAAACAAAAGCAGTTGGTTCAGGAAATATGTGGTGAATCCTGGAGCTTTCGATTTAGTTCATGTTTATACTTCTTCTTTTTTCTAATTTACATGTCATTGTTAAAAATAGGCATTTCTGAGTACTTTTTCGTTTCACAAAATCAATATATAAATAATAGTATTTTTTTAACGGAAAAGGGTCATATTTGCCCTTGTACTCTCAAAAAAGGGTTATATTTGCCCTTCGTTATACTTTTTTGATACATTTGCCCTTGCCATCCAACTTAAGGTACATATTTGCCCTTAAACCGTTAAGTCTCATATCTCCACTTTTATCATCCTATGTGGCATCTACATGTGGTCATACTATGTGGCATCGAGATGAGAAATTACGTAAAAGCCCATCATCACCGCCATTGTCGAAATTGAGTGCATAACTATCTGAATCATACTGAAACTGCGTCATTTTAGCTGAAGATTTCTTAGGGTTACAGTATTTTTCGATCTTCCTTACCAAATTCTTCCATTTGGGTCCAGCTACAAGTTCAGAATACTCTTTCAATTCCTTCATATTTTTCACTATCCATGAATCTCTGTTTTCTCTTTCTTGGAGCAAAGAATTTGCTTCGCCTTCTTTTTGGGTTGATGGGAAACAAGGGAATCTGAAACAGCCGCACCAAATCGAAGAGGGTTCTTCGTGAAAATATGATTATGTTCCTTCTTGGGCAGTTTTTCTGATGGGTGAATAAGTGTTGTTCATCATTTTACTTGAAAGTTCAGCTGAAAAATCGATCTGGGTGTGTGTGTTTTGGGGTATATTAGGTGTTCTTCCTTGTGCTCTGTTTAATATTCTTGAAGATTCAGCTAAAAATTCAATCTTGGTGTGTGTTTTTTGGGGATTTCGAGGTGAGGGGTGGGTATATTTGCTGTTCTTCGTTATGCTCTGTTTAATATTCTTGAAAATTCAACAAAAAATTCAAACTATGTGCGTGTGTTTTTGGGAGATTTGAGATTTTGGGTTCAATTAAGCAAATCTAATTGTTATTTTTTTTTGGCGAAAGTGATAGTAAAATAAATATTAGGAGTTGGGATTAATGGGTTAAATGGTTGATTATAATATTGAGTTCGATATAATAATTAAATTTTATAAAAAAAAAAATGTAGAGTAAATATAAATATCTGCATAGGCGCCATGTAGATGCCACATAGGATGATAAAAGTGGATATATGAGACTTAACGGTTTAAGGGCAAATATGTACCTTAAGTTGGATGACAAGGACAAATATATCAAAAAAGTATAACGAAGGGCAAATATAACCCTTTTTTGAGAGTACAAGGGCAAATATGACCCTTTTCCGTTTTTTTAATGTATATATTTGACCAATATAAAAAAACTAAGTAAATAGTTCATGTGTATTGGTCAATTAATTAATCAAAATAAACTAAATCATATTCATTGATTGAAAACTTTATTTTACAAGAATATTAAATAAGAATACAATGATAAAGTCATATAATTTTTTAAGAAACATGAAATCTAAAATTGTGACAGCTAAAAAGAAACAGAAGGAGTATTAATTTAATTAGTGAAGAGTGAAGACATGATACGTTCATTTGAATATCTTAATTACTTAATAAATTTAAGAAAATCTTAATTATTTAGTTGATTGACTACTTGAATTCTCACCTTATCGATGAGGGTATGATTCCAATATTGTAAATCCCCTCCTCTATTTTCCCTTTCCCTCTCCAATTTAAATAATAATAATGATAAATTTATTTTAACTTTATAAAAAAAATTATATATAATAATTTATTTAACATAAATATATTGGGTTAGACAGCACAAGTTACCAACGCGGCCCCTAGCTATTTGTTCCTGTTGTTTTGTAGTTTTTTCTTGTTTTTGTCAACAGTTTCGTCTTTTTGTGACTGCCTTTCATTTATGGACCGCTACCTGTTTCTCAAAAGTACTAACCCAAAAACCACCTCTTTTTGTTGCGGTGCGATTCTTTGTTATTTTTATTAAAATATTTCAGTATAATACATAAACAAACAGACACGTAAGTTCAATCTTAGAGGTAAAGTCTCTAAGATATACTGTTACAATTAGCATGTTTAATTATGTGTAAATTTATATATGTCATATATTATATTAATATTTTCAAGTTATAACAGTAGATTTAGACTTTCAAGTTATAACATTAAAAATTTCAGGTTCTAACAAATAATTTTTAAAAAAAAAAACTGTTTTCAAAATTGAAAAGAGTTGTTTAAATAAAATAAAGAGATAAGAGAAAAATGAAAAAAAAAACGTTTTTTTAATGAAAACAGGTAATAAACTGAAATTGTGGTGTTAATTTAATTTGAATTTATTGTAGATAATTAATAAATAGCACGAATTAAGGGATTTAAACTAATTAAGATTATTTAGTATCCTTAATTCACTCAAATCGGTTAAAATCAAATAAAAATTCAAATTTTATCTTCTTCTTTTTTCAACGTTTCTCTCTCTTCAATTTGCAACAAAAAAAATTCAATGTTTCTCTCTTCAATTTTCAACAAAAAAAAATCCCACATTCGAGTAAATGAAGTTTTTTTCATCTTTGAAAATTCTTGACTTTGTTGTGATGGACAACTACGTATCAATTTTAATCAAACATAGTGAAAGATGGGATCCTTCGGGTTAGTATTTATTATTGTTTAACGTTTGTTTTAGAATGATAGCAAAATGAAACAAAAATGATCAAACTGTCGATTAATTGAAGGTGGAGTCATATTTTGTTAACTATTGATATCATATTATGTTTACTATTGTGAAATGTAAAAAATTTAGTGTTTTTTTTGTATATTTGTTTATTTTGTATACGGTTGTTGTTTTGTAAAATTATAAATTTAATGTCATTTTATTAATAAATTTGATAGAATAAATTAAATGAAATTTGTATGAAAGTGTGCTAATTATTCTGTAAAAATAATTTAATTATAATGTTGACGAATTTATGAAAATTTATTTTATTTGATAATGAATTTGATATTATAAGTCGAATGAATTATGTATGAAAAGTGTGTTAAGAAATATGTAAAAAAAAATGGAATTCTTGACGAAGTGTATTACAAGTGTTTTAAATTGGTATTAAATGTGAAATTGTTGAGTTTATATTAGTTTTGTTATTTTTGTATAAAGTTGGGTGACAGTAATTAATTATTTGGGACGAGAAATTAAATGAATAATCGTTTTGTATGAAATGTGTATTAAATGAGTATGAAAATGTATAAATTTGGTATGAATGATGATTGTTGTATAAAATGTGTATTAAGTGAGTATTAAATGTGAAATATTATGTTTTATATGAAATTTGTTTTGTAATGTACTGTCTGAATGATATTTGTATGAAAAAATAATGACGAGTGTGTATAGTTTTGTTGTTATTATAATGATTTTTATGGATGAAATTTGTATTGTCTTTGGAATGAAAAGTTAATACTCCCTCCGTTTCACAAAGAATGACCTGGTTTGACTTGGCACGGAGTTTAAGTAAATAAAGAAGACTTTTGAATCTTGTGGTCCTAAATTAAAGTTATGTCAAATGTATAAAATTGCCCTTAATCTTGTGATCTTAAACATGTCATGTGGAAAGCAAAAAGTAAAATATTACCAAAAAATGAAAGAGGTCATTCTTTTTTAAACTGACTAAAAAGGAAAGGAGGTCATTCTTTGTGAAACGGAGGGAGTATTATTTAACATATTTCTAATTGATTTGTATAATGTTAGTCTAATTGCTATTTTTTTTAATGAAACGGAGAATTATGTTGATTTTCAAATGAAAGAGGGTTGCTAATGTGAAATTCAAAAGGTCCAAAGATACTTGCAGTAGATGTTGTCAAGTTGGCCACAACATGAACCATGTTCAAATTATCCTGTGCAAAACTAATGACTGTTTATTTGTTTAATCTATATATAATTTTTATTTTATTTTGTCGTTTAGATTAATGTTTTGTTTTGATATGAAACATAATTGGTTTGCAATGCATTATAAACTTAGTGTTTAATATACTGTTCATTCTTTATACATGGTTCGTTCATTAATCATACAAATTGCATATTGTTAAAAATAAAATTTATTTCAGCTTAATACATAAGATAGTGTACATATTAATGATAATTATAAAATGTAATTATGGTATCCTGAGTATTTAATTTAATGTAAGTTTACATGAATATTAATTTGATTTTCAACTAGTGTCCTACTATAAATAAATTTAAAACAAATTGCAGTTAATGTTTCATTCTCACACTAACTTCAGTTAGTGTCATACACATATTAATCAAAATTTCATGCACGTTTTATCTAAACAACATGTATAAAAATTGATAAATTCATATAATCACACAATTTATACCATTTGTATATCAATATTATATCACAATTCATACAATATCCAACAATAAAATATTAAACTCATAGGCATACACGTATTAATTAGATTTTATACACGTTTCATCCAAAAACATGTTTAGAATATAAAGTAAGCATAATGTGATTTTTTTACGAAAAAATCAGTAGTTTGACAAATCATACCATTTTCATACCAATTTAATAATTTATACCATAAACACAGTTAATAGACAATTACACCAATGTTAAAACGCAATTCATACCATTTGTATACCATTATTATATCACAATTCATAAAATTTTCAAAATCAAAACATTAAAGTGTAGTCATACACATATTAATCAGATTTCATCCAATAAATGTACAGTTTGGAAACACGCTGATATTTTCAAAATAGTATCTTGAAATTGTAATAGGCAATCGGTAATTCATATGTAAACGGTACCTGCCTGAAAGAAAACATATGATATTATATAACATCAAATACTTAAACACAAAAAAATTGTCCAAAAATTAAAAAAAAATAACTTTTTATTGTTCTTCTTGTTGATGGTTTTGAAGATGCTCCAACTTCTACATTTGTTTTTTTTTTCTTTTTTTCTTTTTGATTTCAGTAACAAAATCAAAATCGGAATCAGAAGGGGTTTCAACAATTTTCCCCTTCCTCTTCTTCCCCTTTTGATTTGCAGGGGTGACCTTTTTTTTTCTTCATATTCTCTCTCTTTGTCGCTCCTTCAACTTAGATGAACCATCCATCACCGAATTTTCAACAATTTTAGGCGGGGAAGGGGAGGGGGGTTGAGTTAATATATTAAAATTTGAAACATGAACATCATCATTAGATGTTCCTTCACCCAATCTAGGACTCTTTCGAGGCGTTTCAATGGGTTTCTTAGACATAATTTTGTTGGAAAAAAAAATTGGACGAAAGATTGAATGTTGGTGTAGTTGGCTGGTGAGAAAAATGGGAGAGAAGAAGGTGAAAGTGGGGTGATATCGTATATAGTTGGATAGGTGTGGGGGAAGGGTGGTGAGATTAACTAATGGGAGGTTATGAGTATAACATTAAATAAGGAAGTGTAATCAATGTAAAATCCCTATAATTGTGTAAGAGATAATTATGGGGTATTCTTTATTTAAATAATTTAATAATAATAATAAATTATAAAAAATTACTTATTTAATAAAGTAAAATTTAATTAATTTATAAATAATTAGTGATATGTTATAACCCGTAATTAAACTGTTATAAACAAGAATTTTTTTAAAATAGATTTAAAACATGTAATAGTGACTCTTAAATGTGTATATGGGGTGATTTTTCCTTTAATTATTACGTAGCTGAGATCAAGTTTAAGGGTGTGTTATATCTTCTTTTTTTTCCAATATCATTTTCTTCGGTCAATTCGGCGGGTTAGACATCGTTTTTGACTCGATTAAAAGTTTAATTGGGGTTCAAAAAAAAGTAAGCTTCACTTTGGGTTTATTTGTGGAAATATATTTTAGTAAATTTTACGACGTATATATAAAAGTAATAATGTATCTTATTAAATAGTACCGTTTGCAGATTTAATAACAAGTATATAGCCGTTAGGTTCGAGCTCTGAATATGAAAAATTCTTTTGACAAAAAATACTACTCCCGAATGGAGTTCTATAGGGATTCATGAATATCGAACCTGAATGAAAAATAAAACAAATATATAGCATGTTGAATAATAAAATAAATAAATAATCCTAGTTGCCAACTCTTTTCTCTTGAATCTTCGAATTATTCTCTACTGAATTTTCTAGTTTTAATGGTTAATTTTACAATTTTCCTGCGGTTAACACGATTTCTCCGAAATATTTTTCATTACGTGATCCGACTCTCTTTCTTCCTTCTTCAATCATTGAAGTACAGATTGTGATGGTGGTAAAAACACCTATACTAGCTACTACACCTACAGGATTCCATCAGTATATTTCAATATTATTATAAACTACTTATAAAATTCGTAATCCAAAAGCTGCATAATTAAATTTTTGTCAATTTATTATGTCTTCATGTAATTCTTAAGCATATATAACCGAAAAATCCTCAAATTAGGGACGGAAAGTGTTGAAATCGATGGACAATACACATCGCTCGCTTATACTTCACACATAATGTATCTTATGCTCTGGCCATTAGACCAGTCTCCCAGGGCTAAAAGGTCAATAATCCATTAACTAAAATGTATAATTAAAAGGTGTTTTCTTTAAAACATTCAAGTAAAAGAGAATCCTATCACAAAATTAGCCTCGACAAAAGGTCCAAAATTATCAAAACCACAACAGGTGGGAAAGAAATGAAGATGGTAAAAAAAACACTCTCCAACAAGATGCCTTCCTGTTTCTAATCTGATTAGACAGACACCAGAGTAGAGTCACCTCACAAAGCTGTTGATAAGAGAAAGCTCAAGATCTACAAGAGGTTCAAGCAATACCATTTTATTCCACGACAACCTGGATCACAATTAAACAATCAGATAGTATTCAAACAGGAAGAGAAAGAAGGGGAAAATTTGGCATTCTTTATAAAATCTCTCTGTAATAATCTCAAATAAAACTATAGAAACAAGACTTCACCATTGAGTGCAACTACTCGTTATTCAAATAAATAAGGCACAGAAACGAGAAACCTGAAAACCGCATGCAGTTTGATACAACCACCACAGATTTTCCACATAGCCACAGGTTACACAACAGATCTTACAAATGAGCGTTGTAGCTATTCAGTTCAAGCAGTAACCACTTAAAAAATCAAGTTCCACGAGAATCTGAGGGAACAAGTAAAATGGATACAGATATGCCGTGAACCCCAAGACTCCTACTCGAAGGGGCTACCAACAGCAGATCAAGGAACTGCCATAACTAGCTTCAAGAAGGGAAATTGATTCTGCTTTGCATTAAGCTTCTCTTTAACATCTGTTATGGTACAATCTTCTGTCAACACTCTTGATTCTTCTAGTTAGCATGCATATACTTCATGCCCATGAGGTTTCACAAAGAGCTAAGTACAGTTTCTATATGTAATGCAACGGTCCATACATAACAGAGAGTAACAGTACTCATGGGGCGCCATTTTCTTAATCAGTCACTCATGGAATGCATTTAAGTTATTACCATTATCCCATGAATCATGGGTCGCAGCCAGTTACACATGCGACTACGTGAAGCCTCTAATGCCCCCTGTGTCGTGGATAACCTTCTAACCTAATCATGCTTGAACATGCGGATTTACAACTATTTCCATACCTACTACAGCTCCGGCCCACAATGCCCAGGGTCCACTGCATCAGCCAACAGGCAGTACCCATGCACACATTCAACAGGCTGCCCCAGCAACACACAACCCATAACAAAGCTCTTGTCCCTACAAGGCTGCTCCAACAAACTTGCTAGAAACTCCATTAGAGCCACAATGCTCTAAAAAAGCTAAAGTCCCTCAATTTAAGTATCAACTATCAAATCCATCTTCTAAGGAAAAAGATATCAAGACCATTTTATTGCATACAAGTGTCATGTATACTCTATTTGAAGCAATTTCTTGTCACAACGTCTAAAGCCGAAAATCCACAAGATTAATGTTTCAGAGGCAAACAATAAGATGAACGTGTGGTCATACAAGATTAGCTATGATAAGAAATGTCCACAACTGTCAGAAGGTGCAAGTAGCGCATATGGAGGACAAAATGAGAGAATGTTGCTTGAGATGGATAGGACCCGTAATAGGTAGTCTTCCAGATGAACTGATTCTTAGAAGAGAAAATAAGATGATTAAAGGTGTAATAAGAGGAAGAGTTCGACTTGAAATCATATGGAAAGGAGTTGTCTTAAAAAATTAAAATTATCTATGAGTCTATGTAGATCTAGCAAAAAATATAAAATAATGACAAATGAAAATCCATACAAGTGATACAATCTAGAAGACTAGTGCTTACTAGATGACTCAGTATGTCAGAGAATAGAGATAAAACCACTAGTGTATTAGAGAACACTTGTACTATATAGTCTTAAGTACCACCATACATTGAAATATATGGACCCATACAGAGAGAGCGCTTATGAAATTAAGGTTCCATAAAGCCAACTCCAACCATACTTGTTGTAATTTCTTGTCAAATCTAGTAACTAAGGACTTCTTTTTGTTCATAAATAGGGGGAGAAGTAGTTGGAAGCAAGCAAGTGACTTGTATTAGCTTTCCTCAAAGAGAGTCGTGTGTAGTCTCTCTCAAAGAATAATCTTGTATAGTCATTACCCCCTATGCAACATCCACTTATATCACAAAATGTCCTTTTCTACCAAATAATGACACCCCCTGCAGTGACATTGACACAGTTTTATCAACATTCACTTTTTTCATGGCTCTCCACAGTTTTTTAAAGTCTCATTTACAAATCCAATTTTTCAGTTTCCTCCTTTTAAGGGACTTCACACACTTCGAGGAAAAAGAGTAGGAAAATATCCTCAGATACTACACAAATAAATAGGCAATTACATGGCCTAGAACTCATAAGTGAAAAGCCATCAAGAAAATATTGAAGCTATCAAGCAGGTTACCTATTTAGCTCAACAAATGATTCTTAGGAGACATAATAAAGGGAAGATGAAATCTACTTCAAGCTATATGTATGGATGATCAACTTTTCACCCTCTTCAAAAGAAACAACATTATCGACGAGAAATCTTTGAACTAGAAAATGCAAATGTTAAAATCACTAAGAAACTGAAGTGTCATACAGGCATAGAATCAAAAAACAACTACAAATGGCAGAAAACTAATATAGAAACTGTTCTTAAAACTACAAGAGCAGGAGATTAATATTGAGAGTAAGGACTATCATGCAAGTGCAGTATCAGATTACCCTTATGCAGCCTCAGTGCTAGTCTCCTTTTCCTCTACTTCACTTGCAGCCGCGTTTGCCTCTGCACCTTGTGCATCTTCTGTAGGAGGCTGAACCTGTTCATCTTCTGGCAATGGCTCCTCAACATAGTCATTCTCGAACGCATCTGGAGGCACCTCGTAAATTCTAACTTGTGGCTTGGTTGGGTCCTTAACAAGCACATATTTCCCTTCATTCAACTTCATACACAAGTCCACAATACTTTTCACAATACCCCACATATTTGATGTGTTCAAATTAATTTGTGTAGCAAAGTCCTTAGGCTTATATCCTACAACAGCTAATATCACATGGTTAAAATGATCCCTAGGATGAACTCTTGATACATAACCCAACTTCATCATATCAGCATTAGCTAACAGTGCTTGTGCAGTCCATTTAGCAAGTTTATTAGCATTGTTCTTCAACTCAGTAGCTAACACAGCACCCCTTTGTGTCTCCAGCTTCTGCCTCCAGTCAACACCAGAGTACTTAGGATCAAACTCATTCAAGGCATTCAGAGTCAGGAATGATCTCTGGTTGTTCACTTCAGCAACACTCTGCACTTCACATCGTGCCACCAAATATGTATCATCATCCAACTTCCACCTCCTATATCTGTAACCCACTGATGCCACCTCTTCCCCTTCAGTTGCAAACGGGTTTGGCTCATCATAACTCAACTTCTTCCCATCTCTAATCAGCACCTGTTGCGAGAAATTCTGATTGATGTAAGCAGCCTCGACACTCAAAGAATAAGCTGAATTGATATCATCCTTCACATCAGGCAATGGTTCTTGCGAAGTTTCATGCACAGAAAGCAAATCCAGCTGTGACCCATCACGCTTGTCGAAAAACAACTTATTCCCAACACGCTGAACAACAATATCCCATGAGTAAACAGACCTGGGAGCACACATTAAAGTAGACAAGATTGTATCTGTGGCGAAAACAGTAGCTTTATCCTCATTAGCCAAACGGCGGATAACAGGATCATCAGTAGTAGTAATTTTGAAGAAATTCCTGTTCTTGAACCTCTCCAGACGACGTTCGTTCTTTGGAGTAATACGGTCGTACGACCGGTCGTAAAACTCAAGGCCACCGCAGATTAGCAGGTCTTCAGGCTCTGGAACGGAGAACGAAAGCTTTGAGAAGGTAGAAAACGGGATCTGATCAAGCATGTTCCATTCAGGCTGAATATCAACTGATGACTTGAACACCGCAGACTCTCTTCTCTGGCCAGCATTGGTGCCTGAACGATTGAGATTATACAATCTGTCCCGACGGGCTCTTTCTTTCTCTTGCTCACGTTTTTTGGCCTCGACTTCCTCGTCGCGCCGCTGTGGAAGCTGAGAACGGTTATTATGAGGATTGAACCGCCACCTAGGGTTGAACTTCGGACGATGTTGTCCATGGTGATGGGATTTAGCGGCAGTATCAACGAGACGGAAAGATGAATCTTCGTCGGCGGTGAGTGTAGCGAAGGAGTCGTCACCGGAGAAGTCGAAAGCGGAATCAGTAGGGTTTTGCTTGGAGTTGGATCCAGGTCGGTTTGAGAGAGAGCGAGTCCAATCAGCGATCCGGCCGAGCTTGTCGGAGCGGGAGAAAGGGGCAAAAGGGGCGTTAGAGATTTGGTTTGCAACGGAGACAGAAGAATCCGGTGGACCCCATCCATCAGAATTGAACGGTACGGAGCCAAGATCAAATCCTACCATTGTTGATAGGATGAGAACTTATCAACTTTCCGGCAGGTTTCTGGAATATGAAGAAACGTAGCAGAGTAGAACTATGAAGAAAGTTGAGCAAACCCTAGCTCTAAAAGAGGATTATATAACTTTGAAAGACAGGTCCCTTATGAATATTTAAAGTTCGATATAGCCCCTAAATTTATATGATTTGCAACTTGCTTTCAGTTGTATGCTTTATTTATATATAGAAAAGGATTTGGTTTCACTAACAAAATTATGGGGAACTTATAATGTATGAATTAAGAATGGGATAATTGGCAAACTAATAATGTTAATTAAATGCACTAATTACCGTTTCAATTATTTCCTTTAATAAGAAAAATCTCGATCACTTTGCTATTATAGGGCCCCATCAATTTGTATAATTTATTAAAAAAATAAAACAAACGTTTTTCCTTTTCCTTTACTTTTATACAATGTCTTCTCCTATTTTCTTCAAATTCTCCCAAATCTTCTCTCCAAATACAATTTCAAATTACAAAATTCTCCAACACGTCCTCATCTCGTTTTCAAAAGAGAAACATTACTTCAAAAATTTCAGGTATCGCCAAAACTCATCTCATTCTATTAATTTTTGTTAATTTATTTCAATCTTTTCAATTTAAATGTATATGTATATATAACTTATTTTTTTCAGTCATTTACTGTATAATCATTATTTTTACATTTTTTGTGTTGATTCATGTCTTATACTGTTTGCTTATACAATTGTGGTTGTATAAATGTATAATATTAGTAGTTATTGTATAATGTTCCTTTAAACATACACATTTACTCACACTTATACACTTATTTCTGGGTCAAGTAAAAAAAGGAAAACTAAAACTGACATTTATACTGATCACAATGACAAAACTGAAGTTGTTGTTTGTGGGTCATTGGACGGTATAATCATGTGGGTCATTGAACTGTATAATCATTATTTTTATATTTTTTGTGTTGATTCATGTCTTCTACTGTTTGCTTATACAATTGTGGTTGTATAAATGTATAATAAATAGTAGTTATTGTATAATGTTCCTTTAAACATACATATTTGCTCACACTTATACACTTGTGTCTATTTTAATATATTTTAATATGTGAATCAACATTGGCGTTTTGCTTTCTTTAACCTTATACTCAATTTTCAGCTTAATCACATTTGTATCAACACCGAGTTGCATTGCAATAACATTATACAACTCCTTATACGATGAACTTTCTTTAACAATCACCCCCTCAATTATATAATCAACGTAACAATTGTCAATGTCCCATCTACCGGTGCATAACCAAAATAGCTAATGAAGCCATTTTCAAAAAATCTGTATAAAATATAAGTTATATATACATATACATTTATACGTTTAAGAATTTCAACAATAAACAGAACATATATTTATACAAATTCTAGCAACTTCAGTTATTCACATATATACATATTCCCATTATATACTCATATAAACGTTTATATACACATTCTGCATATACATTTATATAAAGATTGACTAGCGAAATATACAGAAAGGCACATCCATAATAAACTAAATTTTTGCTACGGACTGCAATTTTATAAAGTTTGTTATAACATACCATTAGCAATTTTTAATTTGCTATAAGTAAAATTTTCTCATTAAGAATCACTAAAATAGTTTATATGTCAGTTAAGAAAATGTTACAAAAATGAGATATCTCGTGAGCAATTACTTATGTATAGTTTTCCTTGTTATCAACCTAAATAAAGATATGAAATTAAAGTTATTTTGATATTTTATTTTCGTAAAATTTATTCACAATGTTACTGTTGACATGTTTTGAACGCAATAAAGATATGTCCAAATTGCAACATAAAATTATAAGCTTATATCAGAAACAAAATGCCCATTAAATGTTGTAGAATTAAATAATATGTTGTCTTGTATTAGAGTTTTTCTAATTTCAATAAACAAATGACCTTATTATGTATTTACCACTCCACTATAAATATATATATATATATATATATATATATATATAAATTGAAATTAAAAAATAGTAGTATCAAAAAAACTATCTAAAATGAAAAAAAATAAAAAAGGAAAAATTACTGAAATACACGTCTTATGTTTCCCTTATTTCTAATATTTCCTTCCATTTCTAAAAATCTCTAAAATCTCTTATTTCTCTTCTAATTCTAAATTATTTTATAATGTATCCGAGCTAGTTTTTAATGTATCCAAGCTACATATTATGTATCCGGTTTATTTTATAATGTATCCGAACTACATTTTAATGTATCTGAGCTACATATTATGTATCCTGTTTGTTTTACTTTTTTAGGGATTAATGTAATTACAAACTAAATAGGGATATGTTGTAATTTCATATTAAAACTATGTGATTCCTAAAATTTATACAATAAAAAAATGAGTAAGAAAAAAATAAAAATAAAAAATAAAAAAATATATATATATATATTGCTCCCATCATCCCCTTTTCCAGATACATTAATTTGAAATTTCATACCCATGATTTTCTTTCCTTTTTTCAAGCCACTAATCTCTCTACAGTTACCTACATTAGTCCATTTTTGAATTTCAAATATTTTCTCTTTTCAATTAATGATTTCATGATTTTTAAGAGGTGATTTCTTTCCATCACTTCAATTTTCAATTTCTTTTTTTAAAAAAATTGTTTTTTCATCTTAAAAAATTATTGAATTTGTTACACCCGATCTCTTTACTGGAAGAGGGATGGAAAACGTTGTTAATGCAGAGAGTTCATCTTAAAGTGCATTTGAAATTGTTTTAGAAATTTCTAATGGCGGTCTTGATACACTTCTTTCCATTGGTTCGACATTTCAGTATTGGGCTTACCCAATTAGTCCGAGAATAATACATCTTCGTTGTTTTCCGTTGATTAGATTGTTGATTTTTTTCGATCTTTTGGTTGTTCATCTTTTCTGATACATATAGGTTCATATTATTAATGTATCTAGTTGATTTTGTTTCTTAAACTAATGTATGCTACCTTCGTTTCAAGATTATGATACATTACAATTCTATCATGCACAATGTATCGTGTTCAAATATTAGTTTTGATACATATCCTTAATTAGTATTGAAACTTGATACAAAAATTCTACCAAATGCATCATTTATCATGTATCAGCCTTTTCATCTATAAATTTCTGATACATATGGATTCTGCTCTCAAACAAAATAAGTTGCATAAATAATAATGTATCATGATTTTTCAGACAAGATACGTAAATTTGAATTGATACTAAATGTACCTGATACATAATTATTACCAAACAATAATGTATTGATCTCAAACCTAACAACTTATGGGCAATAATTTCTTATTTAATGTATCTACTAGAAATACAACACTTATCAATTTAAATAAGATACGTAAATAGTAATATATTGATAAATCTATCCATCTCGAAAATGAAATTCAAAAAACGATTACACAATATTATAAAAAGCATGAATGATCCATCAAAGTTATGCATCTCTTCAGCCTTTTTGTTTGTTGTATCAATGCATAACAAATACATTGAAAATCGAAACTCGTGTTTCTTCACCTCAACGATGTATCAGATCTCCAATTTTTTTCTCAATTCATCGATCTCTAATTCAGTTGCAATGACTGATTTGAGATTCACAAACCAATATTTTGACCAACAACAATTCCATCACTTTTGTATCGTTTATAACTCACCTCACTTTCTCATATTCTGGAATGTCTCAACAAGATCGACATGTTCATGTTGTATCAATACAATTTGTCGACAAGTTTGATTCAAAAATTGAGATCTTTTTTGGAAGAATAGAAAGAAGAATTTTGGGATGTAAAAACACATTACATATACATCAAACAAGTAATGTATCACGACTTACATATCAATATACAAACTAAAAAATTAAAAAAACAAAGGGTATACATAGCAAATCCAAACAACTTGAATCAAAATTGAAAGTATCTTTGATGAACTTGAAGATTCAAAAGGAAATCATTTGTCCAGCAACAATTCTATCACTTTTGTATTCTTCATAACTCACATCTCAAACCCAAAATTTCTACAAAAGTTTTTGAATCAAATCTGAAAGGTATCTTCGCTGAACAGGGGGGAAGAAATTTGAAAATTTTAATTTCTTCGTTCTGGATTTGCCTCTGTATGATTGAGAGTAAGAAGAAACGTAAGCTAATTTACGAGATTTAATTAGATTTTCATAGTTAATTTCTCTTTTAGGGCAACAAAATGATTCTTCTTGTATTAGAATTAATGTATCCGAATGGCGAATTAATGTATCCAGATGGTGACTTATTTATCGGAAAGGTACAAATTTTAAGGGATTATTGTAATTAGAAAAAGAGTAGGATATGATGTAATTTACTCTTTACACTATGTGATTTAGGTAAGTTTAACTTTTATCAATTCATTGGGTTTGCCACAAGAACCAGACACAATGTTCAATTACAAAGCCCAACTACGCTACATATGTGTTGAATCCATATTGAATTGTTGGGCCATGTTCCATTTTGAGTCCAACAAAATAAAAAATGCAACTATCATTATTTATCATCTATCTTGGGAGAAAATGTAGATAGGGCTTATTTAGTATTTACAAGTGCATACATAACTATTCAAATTTCATATGAATTGAGAACTATAGTCTATGAACTCAATTATATTCTCATGTCCAAAACTTAGTTTGTCTTTAACAAATCATAAGTGACTTTTGACTCCACATTTATTTAATATAAATATAAATATAATCACCCTTTACCGATTTCTTTTTTCTTTTTTCCTTTTTAGGTACATAAATAAGTCCTCTTAATTACTATATCTCCTAATACATTTAGAGCCTCTTTTGACATAGAGCATAAAGATGCTACCATTTATTTATAAAGAAATTACAGTAATATATAGTTGGTTAAAAACATTTATCATTGATTAACAAAAAATACTGTAGTTAATTTTCAGTATATATGACAACTTCTTTTTATATACAAACTAAACATAGATTTTAGTTATGATATTGGTGTTTATAAAGTCTTTTTTTTCCTTTATACATCATTTAATTGCTGGCTTGCAGCAGACAGCAAGAATTTTGTGTATCTAAAGTCACTAAAAATTAAAGGTGTTTTTAAGTACCATTCTGCAAAAAAGAAGAAGATTGGATTACACAACATTTATAAAAGCCAAAATGCTCATTTTAGAACCACAAATACTAATTGTACATGTAATTTCACCACCAAAACACGAGAAAAAGGAACTAAGATAAGAGTACAATATTAACTTATCAAGTCTCACCCACTTTTTGGGACGGCTTCGTGATTTTATGCTTGGAAAATGCTCTTGTATCGCTGGGCCCCCTTTCTTTTATCAAAATCTAGCGTAACCAGAGAACAATCGAAAAGAACTAGAGAGTGAAAATTGGAAAAGATCACGAGCAAAGATGAAGTCAGAATTTTAATTTAATGAGTTCTGAATTTTATAATGACGATTTTAAGTATTAACAACTAAGTAATAAACTTAATATTCGTATATATTTAAGTATTAATAACTAAGTAATAAACTTAATATTTGTATATATTTAAGTGAGTTCAGAGTTCGAATCCAGAATTTGAAAATTCTGGATGCACCAATATTAAGCAAAAAAAAAAGAGGTTTTAGCTAGGACAAAACCAGGTCGCGTGGGTGAATATAACTTCTTAATATAATTACATTATTTGAGAAAAAGTTAGTGAGTTCGACTGATCTCGTATCCTAAAAGCTTCGTCTTTGACCATGAGTGCAATATTAGGTAGCAGCTGCAGCCACAAACTCCTTTAATTTCTGAGAGTTAATCCTTGCAGCAGCTCCGTATCTGACGACGACGTATCATTTACTCCCACCAAATAATACCAAAACAAACTCATCATGTATCAATACACAAACTAATAAATATTTTTCTTTTCTCTGTTCCAAAATAAGTGTATGAGGTCTAAATTACTCGTTCCACAAAAATAAGGATTTGTTTTTTACTTACTCCTAATTAAATGTCCTGAAAAAATTAGAAGTGATTCTTTAATGGTGTAAAACTACATGTATTACAACAAGAGTATACAATTTTGAAAGAATGAGATCAATTCCTTCTTGAAACCCTAAAATGCCACTTATTTTAAAACAAAATGAAAATATTAAAACACCACTTATTTTGGAACAGATAAAGCATGCTAATTTAGAATTTAATTAGATCTTATGAAATTTGAGTTAATAAGAGAGGTCAATTAAGTTTTGAATAACTATTTCGTTTGTCATTTTTAGGTAAAGTATAATGATTTTCTTGTCATAAAAAATAGTTTAAGTGACTTTGTTATCCTAATTGTTCGATCAAAGAAGAAAAAATGGTGAAAAGAAGATATGGAAATAGGTATTATAAGTAGATATATATACCTTAGAATATATGGAATGGAAAATGGTGTCACCATTGACACTATAACATGCATTAATAGCTTGTATGCCTTCTTCGTGAAGCATACGTATGATATGGTTGAACATTAAAATAGTTTATAATCTATAGATATACTAGCTAGTGAAAGTAAATAGTAAATTCAGCCGGCTAATTGCGCAAAAAAACACGATCTTTCATTTGATTTCTTTGTGTTTTGATCAATTGTCTTTCCTTAATTGTATACTATAGGAAGACCATTAATTATTTTTTGGAGCTATGAAACAGTAATCATGAGAAGGCTCAATTAAAGTTGTGGAATAAATTAAACGAAAGCAAAAGGCAATATCTGCAGCAGAAAACGACATGACTATAGTCGCATGTTTGGATAATTTATTTTAAAGTATTTGTAAATTAGAAATGACTTTTAAGCATTTTATAGTGTTCCTGATGGAATAATATTTTCTGCTGATTTATATAAAAATGTTTTCTGAACATATATAAAAATATTTTTAAGATAACAGTTCCTATTAAATTATAATTTTTATAAAAAGAAATAAATAATATATGTATATTACACTAGTAACTAGAGACTTGTAGTCAAGTAGTGATAAATAAATAATGACCGGCATTTTCTCATGAATCACGTTTATTCAATATGACACTTAGGACTAAACTTTTTCCATTTAATAATATTGATTATTGAACGATCTTTCTTTTTCACCTTTACTTTAATGGTTCATATTTAATAATTGTCCCACAATGATTCTGTAAAAATCTCAATTATTGGGTTCGTTTCGCATTCTTGCGCCTCGCAATCTTCTTAATTTGTTGAGACTATCCCTTGCGTAATTTATTGGTGAAATGAGCCACTAATATGCAGCGGCGGAACCAGGTGGGGATTCGGACGAACCCAATAGTTTTTTCTAGAAAATTAGTTAAATATATATGTATATTAATCTGTGAACCCCTAACAAAATTAATTGACAGCTATAAAGGAAATTTAGAACCCCTAAAATCTTAATCCTATCTTCGCCTTTGCTTGATAAGTCATACACTTGGAATTTTGGACGTGACGCCACATTGGAAAACAACTTGCTAAATATTCACTATTCCTTAATTCTTACGATGTGGGGTGACTTATATTTGGGACTGAAAGCTTAGTGCATGGATCGAATATGACATTATAAACTTGATTCTAATATTATTATATAGAAATATGTAATTTGAGTCTAACTCAATTTCTAAAACTAATTTGTAAGAGAAGATCAATTGCATAAGTGAGACCAAAGTACCTATCGGCCATGCACCAGTGTGGGAGACAACAACTTTTACTTTTTGGAGTTTATAAGGACAAGTTGTATATTATGTATATATGCACATTATATAGCAATTTCACTATATATATCCATTAAGAAAAGTAAAAGGAGAACCCATTTAATCGAGAATAAGACATCCGCTTAAGTCTCTTAACAGCTTGTTTGTATGGTTGTTGTTGCCTATTGCGTTATATATTAAAATATAATATTTATTTTGATTATTGTTATATAAATTTTATTGTATCGTATTGTTAAATCTATCGTTAGGTAATTATACATAAGGTTTTCAGTAACAATTGATTTGGTGTGATCGTGTCGTTACCTTATTACTTTTATTAATTTAATTCTTGATAATCTTATTTTATTTTTTACCTTGCCTTTTTATACTCCCTCTGTCTCAATTTATGTGACACTTTTCGTTTTTCGAGAGTCAAATAATTTAAGTTTGACCGGGAATTTGCGCATGAAATCTTCATTTTTTTAAAATGAAATTTATATATTTGTAAACTACTTAAAAAGTACTATAAGTCACAATAATTGACAATTCAAAATGTTTAAAAGATCTATGAAAAAATTACGGTCAAAGTTAGACTTATTTGAATCTCGAAATTCGAAAAGTGCCATAAAATGGGACGGAGGAAGTAATAGCTTTAAATCTTGCACATACCATACTTTTTCTTGTAGTTTATCCTTAATATTGTTGATGTGTGAAATTATACTATGTAATGATGGAGACAGATACAATTTATCCAAACATTATATTCATTATAACAATATGATTTGATACAATACAATACAAAATTTTATATACAATAGTAATACATTATGAAACAATACATAACAATCATCTCAACAATAGTTGATGTCCATATATTTTAAACATTATGTAAACATAAATATTTCTTCTACTCACATGTTTGGTCTTTTATATTTTAATCTTTCTCGAAACTTATATACAACTACTGGAAAAAATAAAATAAACATACGACATGCTTATTCATTAAACGAACAAATTAATAAAGGATAAAACAAGTACCAAAAATATCACAAGAGGGTTTCACTTTCACGGAGTTGGAAAACAAATTTCAATTATGTACATGTATATATTTTTCACGTGATGTACACTAAAACATCACTAAGTTAATATTCAATTAATTAATAACATCTTTAAGATAATATTTTCCTCCGGTCCTGACTTGGGTCAATGAAAAAAATCACACATTTCGATATGATAATAAGATAATATATTTTTAGAAAATCCCTGTATAAATATATGGTCCCATTAATATTATAAATTAATAATTCTTTAAAGTACAAATATATGTAAGACCATTTAGTGAAATGTGATTTAATTGGATTTTGGTTTTTGTTAAAATTGAAATCTTGTTGAAGCTCATCTCTAACTTTTCTTATTGCATCCAAAAGTTTCGGTAATATTTTTTTGAATTGCACCATAAAATTGTGATGAACTCTAAATGTGATAAATATGTCCTTACTTGTAACTGGTTCCAAAGGTATTGTATCATCTTCAACTTTATCATCAACATTATTTTTTTCAATGGTATCCATAATTTCTTCTAAGCTCTGGACCTCTTAACATGTACCATTTTCACCCATTCAATAGGTTATTAACATCCATTTTATTGCGGTAATTGAGATTATTAATCATGATCTCAAGTGCATGACGTTTTCATCAATTAGGCTCATTTAAATTCTCTGAGATTTAATCACCGAACAAATTTTACGTTGTCAAAACACTCTTTAAATTAATAATATTAATTTATCAATTAAATAATATCTCTACGAAATAATAATATTTTATAGTCCTATTTATATTAATTTAGTAAAATTTTACTGTATATTGCTCTAAACATATATGGCAGTCATGAGTACTTGTTTATTTTCACCAACCCTTAAAAGTAACATTATAAAGCTATATTTTAACAGGTCTAGCATCCAAGTTAGCCTGAAATTAATTATTCTGGAATAAGCTATCATGAGGTAAGATATCCCACCATATATATGGGATAACTTATCATATCACAGTAATATAAATAATTGAATGAATAATTTAAGAATTATTTAATACCTCCAACTAAATATAAAATAAAATAATCTTATATTTTATCCTTGAAATTATTATATCTTATATCTTACACCAAACAACTCTTAGAATCGGCCTTTCATGCTGGGGTGGTGGTGGTGGGGTTAAAAGAGCAAGACTTATATTTGGAAAACTTTGTGGTTACCATATCTATCCATTGTGGAATCTAGCTATTATTTATGCGCCTGAGACCCTCATTGTCATTAATGTCTAAACTTTGTGTAGCATCTTGTTCAAAGAAATTAAAAGTAATAAACTTTTTACGGCACCTTTGTGTGAGAGAAATGAAAAGAAATAATATTTCGGCTATTTACACGTACATGAGATATTTGTAATTTTTATACGTATTACAAGGATGTGGGATAATTTTGTCCACTAACTTGGACATATATGTTCTACTAATATTTAACTTAAAAGACCTCATAATTGTCATCAACTTTATTAAGTCTCATTACTAGATCGTACACTTGATGCTTGATGCCAATGTATAATAAATGTATATACAATATATATTCACTAATAACGTCGAAAATCATAGAACAAAGGGTGGATGAAGGATTTCTCTTTACTTTTTTGCTACCCACTAACGTGTTCATATCTTATATTATCCTTTTCCCACACACACTCCAAAAAAATCACAATCATCCAAACTTGAAAGTTATATTATTTCCTCCCTTTTCCCTCCATGGAAAGTTTCGTCAAGGATTAATTTAATTTAGTCTGTTGAGTTGATTAATTTCAAATCCAAACAACTAGTAATTATTAACGTTGGCCAAACTTTGTAATTTTGACCATAAAGTGATAACAACTATATACAATGATATAAAGTTTGAGATTAAATTTGATTGTGAATAAACAACAAAAAAAAATGGCTATCAAATCGACAAATCGCCAATAAAACTACTCCTTCAACTCACGTAGGGAAAAGAGAGCAATTGTCTCGATGATCACCACCAATTTTAGCTTCATAACATAGGCAAAAACAAACTGTCTTGGCTAAGCTAGAGGGGGAATAAAAGAGATATATGAAAAACGTATGATTTAAAATAAAAAAATTAAATCTTAAAATTCAAAATGTAACACATGAATTAAGGACAGATATTATTATTTATTTGGGACCTTCGACTTTGTCAGCGTCGTTGTAGTGGTGGGATTTTTTTATAATCGTAGAAATATTAGATCTTGTTCACATTAATATAATGTTGGTGCACTTTAATTTTCTCCACAAGCCGTGTCTTAAGCTAGCACACTTTCCAAGATCCTTGGTGTAATGGTTGATGATATCATCAGTTGACACGCCATTCCATTACGTAATCCGAGTGAGATCACCAATCATGCTCGCTTGTCCCAATTTATATAATTAATTAATTTAACTTGATCGCGTTTATTTGTGTAGTTATAAATTATTTTAAATTTAAATTATTACTAAATTTAAAAATATGTTATTTTTTTCAAAACTCACTAAAAAAAGTATGCCATATAAATTAAAATAAAAGAATTATATAGTTCTAGTAACCAATAGTCTGTATAGGATTCTTTTTTAGGGGAGGAGGGTAAAAGGGGGTCGGCCCATGGATTAGAAGAAAAAACAAGAACCGATACGTGATATTTATATTATATTATGATAAAATATAAAGTTGTGTGATATAATTGAAGTCAAAATATATTTCAATTAGCAATAGCTAGAACATTTTTAATTAATTACTGGCATTGTTTTACCCAATTAAAAAAATAAAAAAGAAGAGAATTAACTTGCTTCAAAGATTGTAATAATGCAAGAAACGAAGTATTCAATAAACACTTATGAAATAGTAAGTGCACGTTGCAAATTAGAGAAACCTAAAAAAAAAAAAAAAAAGTAAATGTGAATTAATATTAATTTTCCTCATGAGTGATGACGCCACCTAATATCATGTTCCCTCATTTTTGTAGAGACAGCTACATAAGGTGCACATTTTTTTTTGTTTTGATGTTTAAGAAATTATAAATAAGATGTTTACTTTTACTATGTTACTCTTTATCATATTGGCATACACGAGAACATCCATTGACGGATTTAGGAAGAGTTAAGAGACCCTTCAGGGTGGCCCAGTGATTTGAGCTTGGACTTCCATGTTGGAGGTCTCAAGTTTGAAATTCCTTGCCAGCGAAAGCAAGGGTTTGTCTTCTGGGTCGAGCTCATCGCACCAGACTTGCCTAGTGCGGGTTACCTCTCCTATGTGGTTTGCGAGCTATTGCATAAGAGCGGTAGTTTTACCCTGTGCGCACCTAAAGGGTAGCGACTGCGAATTTCCCTTGTCATCAAAAAAAAAAAAAGAGTTAAGAGGTGTCACATGACACTATTTCGTCAAAAATATGATGTTATATTATTTATTTATTGTTTCTCATTTTAAAAGGTGACATGTATTTGGTGTCTCCCCTTAAGCCTTCCTAAATTCGGATTTGGAACATGTATATGTTGATCAAGTAATTTGCGACATATATTTTTAATAAGATGATAATGTAATATAGGACGGAGAAAGTATGTTTAATTTATTTTGTTCACATCGCAGGTTATAAAAACATACGGTTGATAAATGTATTCCATTATCTTATATTAGATGGACATTTTCTATTTTACATGGTAATTAAAAATCATTGGTAAATCGATCAACTGTACTATATATTTTGCATGTTCATATTAATTAGGCGCTTGAAAAAAAAATTGAATGTTCAAAATTTGTTTAACTTCCAAAAGTCATATTAATTGTAAGGACAAGTTGAAGAAAAATAATTAACTCTATGCTGATTTAGAAAATAATCAAATAATATGAAACAAATATTTTTAATAAAATGTGTATCTAATATCCGACGAATAAAGTACTTATTAGTTGCATGCTTTCACCTAAGCTAGACGACACAAGTAAGTTTTCTGCATTTACTATTTTTTGATGACCTTCCTAACACAATGGATCTGAAATCTTGAAATAATATGATTTGATGATATACATTTGTTTTCATTGACCTATGTAAATATTTTTATAATATTAATACATAAAACTTAAATATTGTAAATTTAAAGAATGTCCACGAAAAATGAAAATATCGGACTATACTGAAAATCAAATCAATTATATTCCAAGATAATCAAACCATGACTTGTGTTACTTTATTTATTTTTTTCGTACAATATATACAAGGAAGTCTGATATATTCTGAACCAAAATGACTCATTCCTTTTAAGTTGACTTAGAAGTCTTTATTTAATTACTCGTACAATAAGTTTAAGTAAACATAAAATATTGTTAAAAATATAGAAAAAAATAATACAATATGAAACCAATTTTATATCCAGGCAGATATTGGCACAGTACTATGTTGGATGATTTCCCATTATTGCAAACATGGTCAAAAAAATAGTCCCATGTGGGACCAAAAATGATAAATAGTGACAACCCTACCATACAATTCTATCATCTTTTATTTTTATCTTCACACAATCATATCTTGGTGTATTCTCCTGCACTTATTGCCTTTCACTTTCAACTTGTCACTCAACTTTAGATTCCTCTTTTCTCTGTTTCAGATCTCCAACAAATTATTATATATAGTATAGTATAGCGCTATTGAATTAATTTCGTTATCGATTTAATAGAGGGACGATCGATCGATCGATCTTGTTATTTTCCAAGTTTGTTGGAGAGATGGAGCAGCAGTACTGTTGTAACAAACCTAGTTCATCATCATCATGTAAAGCAGCTGATAGAAAGACAATTGAGAAAAACAGAAGAAATCAAATGAAGGATCTATATATGAAGCTCAATTCACTTGTGCATCATGATCAACATTCTAAGGTTCTTCTTTTTTCATTTTTCTACTAATTTAATAGTACTATTCGATCTCATATATATATATATATATATATATGTTATTTATCGTCTTTTTATCTAACTCACTAGGCAGAGCCAAAAATTTGGTGAAAGGTGTACAAATTTTCTTATCGGTCATGTTAAGGGTGTGCAAAATTAACAACACATTCATAATAGTAAACATTTAATCACTGTACACCACATAATTTTCCAGAGAAGGGTATGTTGATCACCCTTCGCCAAATTTCTGACTCCACCACTATCCAATTTGATATCCTCTTCCCGAAAGATCAATTTGACAGGACGGTTACCTTAAAAAAAAAAAAGGAAGAGAGGGAAAGGCCCCACACGATTAAGAAGCTGAAAGAGAAGCTACTGGGCATACTCACTGACGATTTGGTGATTGTTCAAGTTCATATATATATTGAGATCTACTAGCTAGACATCCTAATCATATTACTTATCGAATAAACAAGACTAATTGTTAGAATGATAAATCTTTATAAGTCATGTTTCCTTTTTTGATACAAATCAAATATATGAAACTGCAGTACTAACATGCTTCTTTAACAAAACTAATATGCATTATTTTCAAACTTTATATATACATTTGGTATTGAATTTGTCCATTTGTTTGCTTGTTATAAAGATTATTTCTCTGTTTATCTATATAATAAACTGAAAAAACAAAAACAAAAACAAATTTGAATCCCAAAGTTGATCATACCAATCAAATGTCATATAAAATAGTACTAACACATCAACTTTCAAAGTAGTGTGGCACTCGTAATCTTCAAATTAAATCCTGGATCCGCCTCTGAATCCTTAACAAAATGTTCAAGGTAGTTATCTGTGGTTTAATTTGCAGGAATTTTTGTCACTGCCGGATCAACTGGAAGAAGCCGCGAATTACATAAAGAAACTGCAGATAGATTTGGAGAAAATGAGACTCAAAAAAGAAAGCTTAACAGCAGCTGTTGGTACTTTAAATTCAAATTCAAGCAGTAATACTAATGGGAGAATATTGGAAAATACATTGCCATTGCCACATATAGAAATTCACAGTGTGAATGCAGCTCTAGAAGTGCTTCTAATTACTGGTTTAGATTATCACTTCATGTTCAACCATATCATACGTATGCTTCATGAAGACGGCGTACAAGTTATTAATGCAAGTTATACTCTCGTGGGTGACACCATCTTCCATTCCATACATTCTAAGGTAATTAAGAGCATACGTCTAAATTCTGAATCTGTCTCAGCGTATTAAGTTTGTGGATTGATGTGTTTGTTTGGTAATGTATGGTTAGGTGGGAGAATGTGCAACGTCGTCGTCAGGATACGGAGCTGCAGCAAAGATTATCTCAGAGAAATTAAAGCAGTTTGTGGGTGCAGCTGCTACCTAGCAGCAACCAACCAAGTTATAATGTTTTCTATATTTTGGGTACGTGTTAAAATTATCTAGCTAGCTGTTTTAGTACTTGTTCAAGGACAAGGTTTATAATATCCTGCATGATGATTGAAGTTCGACTCTTGGGTTTTCCAGTTAATTATAGTAACCATTTATTAATCGATTGATCACTTGATAAGTTTATATTATAATAACTGGTATAAATTAATATATACATTATCGAGCTTGTAGGAGTATTAGATTACAAGGGTTTAGGAGTTTAGAATGATTTTGTGTTGTTCCATCCATCACTTTAATTTTGGAAGTTTCTCGTCAAAGAAAAACAGACGCGATAAAAATGATGAAAATAACTTCTCTAATGAAAAGATGGAACGGTAATAGCTCAATTGCTGTAAATATATATTTTTAAAGGCAATTATTACTAGTGACGATTGCATTTTAGCACTCTTTGAAAATGTCGTTAAAGCCTATAGCTAGTTATATTGTATCTAATGATAATTAACTAATGACGATAAAGACTTTAGTACTCTTTATTAATATATATATTTATTACCGCTAAAAGTTGTTTTTTGATGTAGTGAAGTTCTACAAGTAATATTCCAAGTTCATTGTCTTTGAACCTCACCCGCCCAACATCCTCAATCCCCACTCCTTGACCATCCCGACCCACGCTCCCTATCCCATCTCATCCATGTAGTGTTTTGTTAGATTATAAATAAAAAAATTTACTTACTTATCTGTATGCTTTAGATAAAGATCATTCTTATAACACGACTACGAAGGCCAGAATGATCAATGTATGTACTATCTCTTTAGTTAATTAGCCAGCCAATACCCAAAATGTATGTATGTACATTCTAGTGAATAATCTCTATATAAACTTTAATTAGGACAAGCAAACCTCATTTATTTAATTAGGTATAAGTAAAAAAGGTAAATGATAACAATGCTCTATTTATGTTTCACTTCAGCTTAAAGTTTATGTCATTATGTCTTTCTTTTTATTTATATAAAATAAAGGATCATATTTCGATATATGCCTTTCAAATCTTATTGATCCAATATAATAGTACTGTAACTTAACCATTTGGAAAGGTAATGTTAGTGACACGTCACGTCATCTGAAAATATACATTATTTATATTTTATAGTATGGTTTCATTGATCCATGAGTTTAAATTTTAAAAAATGAAAAAGGTATAAGGTACTTGTGGTCGTAATATAGGCAACGTGGCTTAGTACAAATTTTCCTTTAGAGTCTCATCCCTTCCACACATTCCTCTTCTGTACTCCATAATAAAGTGTACATTGTTTCAATCACATCTTCTTTCCAAAGGCTTCTTTAGCATCTTCATTTACTTTAGATAAGACACAATGCTCTGGCGGTTTCCGATACCGTTTGAATAGACTTATTTTTGGGATGGCAATGGGGCGGTGTAGGGCGGGAAGGGGTAGTGCGGGTTGAGCTTAACTAGTAAAATTTTTAATCCGTTTCGCTCCGTCCGCATAGCAACTCTTTTCAACCCGTTCCGCATAGACCCGCCCAGCATGAATCCGCTCCGTATAATTTTTTTAATATTTTTTTTTTAGTTATGTTTGATACTAAAAAAAAATTCATTTTTTTATTAAGTTGTATTAATTTAATAGGATAATGACTTAAAATTTTATTTTTTCGAGGTCAATTAGGAAACATGTAAGAAATTGTATTATTTTTTATTGAACTACTTTCATTTATTATCTTGAATATTTTAGTAGCTTTAATGAAATTATCTTAATAAATAATGTTCTATCACTCTTATAACATGTAAAAAGTTAAAATTAAGTTTGAACCCATGTAAAATCACATATACCCGCAATCCGTCCCGTCCCACATTAATTTTAAAAAAAACCACTTCAACCCCCCCCCCC
>JAJOOH010012348.1:0-23833 GCA_029582605.1 Solanum gracilifrons
TTTTTTTTTTTTTTTTTTTTTTGTATTCCTATAAAAATTTTCATAACATATATATTTTATTATTATTATTATAATTATTACTATAGTTAAATGTGGAGAGCCAAAATTGGGTGTCAACAACATGTTGTGAAAGGACTTTCTTACAATATGGATTCTTAGTTGAAAGGTTATTCTCATCTTTCAATCTATGAGCTATCTAATGAATGAATGTTGGGTTTGAGATGGATACTCATCCGGGAGTTGAGGCGGGGTATCTAGCAACAATCTCTTATCCCATAATAATGAATGTTAGGTATTATGTGGGGAATAATGCTAAGTACCAAGAGGATATGCATTGCGATGGATTCTCATCCGGGAGTTGAGGCGGGGTATCTAGTAACAATCTCTTGAGATGGATGCTCATCTGTGAGTTGAGGCTGGGTATCTAGTATCAATTTCCCTATCCCATAACTATGTGCCCACACAGGTCTAGCTAGTGGATCCACTTAAGCTGAAAACAATGGTCCTACCTTAGGCAAGTAGGAATCCCTTATCCGGTGAGGGTGACACCAAGATTCCATGAATTGCTCACATGGTCTATGTCGGTTAAGGCTTACCCCCACAAAGAATGTTAATGAACTATGGCTTATTAAGAATGTACTACTTAGTGTGTGATGTGGTATGGGACGCCATCTATGCATTGCACAAATAGGCTTCGAGAAGGGTTATGGTGTGTTCCTTTATAATTTTAAATGTAATGAGTGTGCACTTATGATCATGTTAATGAGAATTGTGTCTTAATGTCTAATGAATGAATGTGTTCTTAATGAAGTTAATGGGTGATGCAATACGGATTTCATCAAGTCCATTTACTAGAAGCCAAGCTCAAGACCTTCAAAGGATGCAAGGGTTATTTATGAAGATGGAGGTGCTCGAGATGATGCTGATGACAAGCAAAGACTTTCATGCCTCGAAGATTGCAGAAGAAGGCACTTTTGGTGAGCAGGGCCCACTTGGCGCATCGCCCAAAGGCTTAGGTGATGGTCCTAGCTAGCCTAATACTCCAGAACGTGACCCTGGCTTAAGATCATGCATAGAATCTCAACAACCAAGTCGGCACATTGCCCAACCCACTTGGCGACCCGACCTAGCTCGCCCATTGTCATTCCGGGTCACTTTTGGCCCCTTTTATTTTAAAACCTATGAATAGCTAGCTAGGGTTCATTTTAAGTTAGATTATTTTGAATTTTGAAAATTGAAAACTCATGTTTGAGTGTTGAGAGCTTGGTAAGGTTTTGTTTCCCTTTTGTTAGAAACATCGGTTGCTCGGGATATTGATTCCTTTGAGGTCGTCGTAAGAGTTAGGTGCTATTGTAGGATTAATCGATTGAGGTCTTTGGGTTTAATATACCCATAGTTTGCCTTTGATTTCCTCTTTGTGTGTCTAATTATTTATCCTTTACTTTTCGTCTTTTTGATTTCCGCATATTATCGTCGTTTCTCTTATGAGAATCATATCATTTGGTATCAGAGCCAAGCCATCTTCATTCCTACGAATCTAGTCTTGGGGTTTTGTTACAAAAAACAAAATGTTCATTTTCGTTTTTGAGATTTTGCTGAAATGGGTTCCTTAGATCTGAGTCTTGTTTGAGTTTCTAAGGTTGGAATAGTGTTCCACAACTATATTTGAGTCTTAGACTGAGATTGGAATGAGTTTGGAGACTTATTGAAGAATCCATCATTGAAGACTTGAAGAAGCTTGAAGAAGACAAAATGGGTTTTGAAATCTGAAGGTTTTGGTTTGGAATTGAAGTTTAAAAAGTATTGGGTGTTGTTCCCCACATCAAGGAGAGCCTTTGCCCAAATTTTCGTGAAATTCTGAGACAAAAATTTTAAGGGTTTAATTTTTGGGTTCATCTTGTTCTTGAAGTACTTGAAGAACATTCATATCTTCAAGAAAGGGGATATTTCAAAAGCAAGTGTTTGATCCAAATTGGGAAGAAAGAGAAAGAGTAAAAGTGTTCATTAAAGAGGGAATTTACCTAAAAGGGTAAATACTAAAGGACTAGAGTAGGGGGGCCCACCAGAATTCAAATTTTCAGAAGTTTAAGACTACAACAGTGGTCGATTAGGCGATCCCCGAATTAGCTCGCCTAACCCACTCGGCAACTCGCCCTTTGGGCAGGTTATTCGCCGAAAGGGTTGCCAATTTGAGGGAGTTACTGGAATTTTCGGCGAGATCACCCTTGGTTGCCGAATCTATTCGTCGCATCGCTGAACTTCCCCTCATATCGCCGAGTTGCGTTGTCCGTTTGTAGAGTTTGGCGAATCCATCTTCAAGTTGGTGAGCTGAACTTCACTTT
The DNA here is from genome assembly GCA_029582605.1 of Solanum gracilifrons. Taxonomy (NCBI): domain Eukaryota; kingdom Viridiplantae; phylum Streptophyta; class Magnoliopsida; order Solanales; family Solanaceae; genus Solanum; species Solanum gracilifrons. Next base: position 2,343 of record JAJOOH010012348.1, read on the forward strand.
TGGCAAAGAAAACAGGTCATTCGGCGATCGGAAACTCAAGTTACTCCTAATCTCAGGTTCTAAATTCTTAGTTTCTTTTCTTTGATTCTCAAACGTTCTCAAGAATCCTAAGCCGATTTTCAACTCGTAAATACTCTACTTGTTGACCATTGGCTATGGAATTCACTTTTTTGTTTGTGCCTTTTCTTTTCGTGCTTTTCTCGTTTTACCTCATAGTTAATTCTTGATTCAGGTTCGTTTGTTTAAATTGGGTCGTCTGTTCTTCTTCAAACAAGAATCCATTCTGACCTAGATTTGAAATTGGTACCTTGTGATCGACGGAGTACAAAAAATTGTCAACAGTAGCTGAACCAATTTGGAGGCAATCCAAGATGTGTAAACGCAAGAGATTGTGAGTTCATTTTATTAACGCTAACATTGTTTGCTGTTTTGTGAGTTGTCTTAATGTTAGGTACAATGGAGACGAGAGGAGACATGCAAGCACTCGTCGGAGAAATTACTTTTGCAACCTTGTTGGAAGTATTGAACGATGTGAGGGGTAATCTATAAAGGATGAATGAGAGGCTAACCACTGTGGAAGGTAGAGTCAATTCCAATGACTCCACACCCCAAGCTACCTTTCGTGCTACTACAAGTGGACATGATCACACTCATTCTCCTACTCTCACACCCGGAACCCTCCACCAAGCCTTGCACCCAACATTTGTGCAATTGGGCTCAAATAGCCAAAGTACCCATTGAACATTCCATTTTCCGCTTAGTCATAAAGCTCCACCAAATCAAAGCCATCCTTACCAAACACCACCTAACCAACATATTCCCTACCAAAGACCACAACCACAACCAAATCCCGTGAATGAGGTGAGAACTGATGAAGATCAATGAGGTTATAAGGGTGAAGGTGAAGAAGCACCATGGAATAAGTCACCAAGGAATCGACCAATAGGTCAATTGTTGCAAGATGGAGCAAGAGGTAGATTGGGTCCAGTGCCATTTGATAGAAGACAACATGGGAACCACCCTTCAGGTGGAGACCGATGGAAAGTCAATGCCAATCATGAAGTTGATCAATAAGCTAGGTAAGAACATGGTAACCGCTATCAAAGAGGGCATCAAAGGGGTTATCACTACCATGACCGAGGTGGTCATGGAGGCTGTGATGTTGGCATTAACTCTATCAAAATGACTCTTCCGACATTGAAATGGGAATGCAATCCCGATGCTTACTTAAAATGGGAGTCGCAATGTAACCGGATTTTCAATGTGAATGAATTGGCGGAGGTCAAAAGTAGTTGCTATGCTATCACAAAATTCGAGGGGTATGCTGTCACATGGTGGGAGTACATGAAGAGGTATCACTTAGTTGTTTAAGAAGGTCATCCTCCACCGTGGCCCAAGTTGAAAAGGTTGATGAGAGCTAAGTATGTGCCAGAAATATACCGCCAAGGATTACTTGCCAAATTGTATAACTTGAAGCAAGGAAGCAAAAGTGTTGAAGCCTATCATGACGAGTTCCAAAACATAGTCATGAAGCTGGAATATAGAGAAATTGAAGAGCATGCCGTGATTCGCTTCAAAGAAGGGTTGAACAAAGAGATTTCTTCTAAGATGACCCTTCATAGGTTTGCTACTTTGAATGATACCTTTGAGGCCGCCCATGAGATAGAGCTAGAATTCAAGGAGGAGAAGGTGGATAAGTACAAGACTTCATCTTCCAATTCTTGGAGCAAGAACAAAGAGGGAGCTCAAATATCGTTGGGTTGGAACAAGGGTTCGATGTTAAGAAGCCTTATGAAAAGAATCCCTTCGAAGGAAACACTCCAAGGTACCCATCTAGAGACAAAGGTATCACTGACCCAACCAAGTTCCCTAAAGGTATTCAATGTCACAAATGTAAGGGATGGGGTCATATAATGCGAGAATGTCCTAATCGATTTATTTCTCTACTTCTAGGAGGGGAAATATATCTTAGTGAAGAAAGGGAGAAAGAAGATGGTTGTGAAGAAGATCCTCAAGAAGATGATGAGTTTGAATATGGAGAAGATGAGGAACCAGACCTTACGTCAAAGAAGGAGAGAGTGACGCTCCTCTATATGTGGTGAGACAAGCAATTGTTAGTAAGGCCTTGGATGATCCAATCCAAAGAGAATCTATTTAACTCCAAATGTTTCATCAATGATAATGTGTGTTCCTTAATCATTAATAGCGTTCGCTGTGCAAATGTTTCTAGTACTGTATTAGTGGAATTCTTAAAACTTCGTACCACTAAGCATGCTACACCTTACAAACTTTAATAGTTGAGTGAGTGTGGATAATTGAGGGTGCATCGACAAGTGATGATCAAGTTTAATATTGGGAAGTATCAAGATAAGGTTCTATGTGATTTGGTCCCAATGCAAACTTGTCATGTGCTACTCGGGAGACCTTGGTAACATGATCGTTCAACCAAACATGATGGGAGGACCAACAAGTATTCACTTGTGTTGAATGATCATAAATATGTTTTTCAACATATGTACCCCTCTCAAGTCAATGATATTTATCAAAGGATGAGTGAGTTGAGGGAAAAGAAAAAGTGTGAAGAGGAATATGTGGAGGTCGAGAGCCAAGATGAGGAGGACAGGAGGAAGTTTAAAGGAAAGGCCCAAGTGTTGTTGGCTAATTACAAATAAATAAGGAAGGAAATTGAGTCCGAAAGTTCTTGATCCTTATCACACATAGGGATCATGTACTACAAACTAACCAACCAATCTCATTCTTCCTTTCCCAATTCTATTTCCTTTCTTTTGCAGGATTATGAGGATGTCTTCCCAAAGGAGCTTCCAAGTGGATTGCCCCCTCTTCGGGGAATTAAGCACCAAATTGATTTTGTGCCGGGATCACAATTGCCAAAAAAGACGGCTTATAGAAGCAATCCGGAGGACACCAAAGAGCTACAAAGGCAAGTTGAGGAACTCCTCAACATAGGTTATGTGAAGGAGAGAATGAGTCCATGTACTGTGCCGGTTCTATTTGTTCTATTATCGAGCCATCAACAAGATTACGGTAAAGTATCGTCATCCTATTCCTAGGTTAGATGATATGCTTGATGGGTTGAATGGTTCTTGTGTGTTTTCAAAAATTTATCTTAGGAGTGGTTATCATCAAATCCGGATGAACCCCGTTGATGAATGGAAAACCGCATTCAAGACCAAGTTTGGTCTATATGAATGGTTGGTGATGCCTTTTGGTCTCACTAATGCTCCTAGTACTTTTATGCGTCTCATGAATCATGTGATGAAACCCTTCATAGGGAAATTTGTGGTTATCTATTTTGATGATATTTTGATTTATAGCAAGACCATGCATGATCATGTTGAGCATTTGAGATGTGTGTTTGATGTGCGTAGGAAGGAACAACTTTATGCAAATCTTGATAAGTGTTGATTTTATGTTGATGAAGTTGTCTTCTTAGGTCTTGTTGTGAGTCCAAGAGGGGTTGAAGTTGATGAGTCTAAAATCAAGGCTATTAAGAATTGGCCAATTCCAAAATCCATAAGCGATGTTAGAAACTTGCATGGGTTGGCTAGTTTTTATAGACGATTTGTCAAAGGTTTTAGTACCACAACAGCCCCCTTGACCGAGGTAATCCGAAAGGATAAACCTTTTAACTGGGGAGAGGAACAAGCCAAAGCTTTTGAGGCTTTAAAATCTATGCTTAGTTCCGCTCCTTTGTTGCAATTACCCGATTTTGATAAAATATTTGAAGTGGAATGTGATGCTAGTAAAGTAGGCATTGGAGTCGTCTTAATGCATGACCAAAAACCCATTGCTTACTTTAGTAAAAAGCTAAAAGTTGCCACTTTGAATTATTCCACTTATGATCTTGAATTGTATGCCTTGATTAGGGCTTTGGTAATTGGCAACATTACTTGTGGCCCAAGGAATTTGTCATTAGGACTGATCATGAGTTCCTAAAGCATATTCGGGCCCAAGGAAAGTTGAACAGGAGGCACGCCAAATGGATTGAATTCCTTGAAACTTTCCCTTATGTAATCCAATACAAAAAGGAAAAGGAAAATGTGGTGGCCAATGCCTTGTCTAGAAAACATGTGTTGATAAATACTTTGTCTTCCAAATTGATTGGCTTTGAATGTTTGAAGGCATTGTATCGCAATGATCTCGTGTTCGCTCAAATCTTCAAAGATTGTGAGGAATGGGAGAGGGAAAAGTGGATGAGGGATAAGTCTTCTACTCCCTATTCCAAGTTTGATGGTTTCTTGTTCAAAGGCAATAGACTTTGTGTGCCTGTGAGCTCTTAGAGAGAACTATTTGTGAGAGAGGCACACAATGGGGGTTTAATGGGTCATTTTGGTATTGAGAAAGCTAGGGGAATTCTTGAGGAACAATTCTATTGGCCTAAAATGCATAAAGATGTTGTTCGAATTTGTGGTCAATGTGTTGAATGTCGACGTACTAAGTCACGCCTCCTTCGCCATGGTTTATACACTCCCTCGCACTCCTCAAAGACCTTGGCTTGATATTTCAATGGACTTTGTTTTGGGTTTGCCAAGGACCAAAAGAGGTAGAGATAGCATCTTTGTCGTTATTGATCGATTTTCAAAGATGGCTTATTTCATTCCATATCATAAATGTGATGATGCTACCAAAATAACGTCTTTGTTTGTTGAGCATGTTGTTAAATTGCATGGAATTCCTCAAACCATTGTAAGTGATAGCGATCCAAAATTCCTTAGTTACTTTTGGAAGGAATTGTGGGGTAGACTTGGTACAAAGTTTTTGTTCTCAACTTCGTGTCACCCACAAACTGATGGCCAAACTGAAGTTGTGAATAGAACCTTGGGTTCTATGCTTCGTGCCGTTATGCAGGGAAAGTTGGCTTTGTGGGAGGAACATTTGCCTTTAGTTGAGTTTGCATCTAATCGAGTTTTTCATAGTACTATTGGCATAACTCCATTTGAAGTGGTTTATGGTTTTAACCCCCTAACCCCTTTAGATCATAGTCCTCTTTCTCAAGATGTTGTGTTAAGCTTAGATGGGAGTAAGCGAGTTGAAGCCATGCAGAAGCTACATGAAAAGGTGCGGCTGCACTTAGAGAAGAAGAACCAAGATGTAGCAAAAAGGGCTTACAAGGACCGTAAGAGGATCGTGTTTGAACCGGGTGATTGGGTGTGGGTACACTTTCGCAAGGAGCGTTTTCCCACCCATCACAAAACGAAGCTGATGCCGCGAGGTGATGGACCATTTCCATTGATTGAGCGGCTCAACGACAATGCCTACAAGGTTTCCCTTCCTCCAGAATATCAAGTGTACAACACTTTCAATGTGTGTGACCTGTCCCCTTTTCCAATTGTTGGTGATGATGATCCATTGAATTTGAGGACAAATTCTTTTCAAGTAGGAGAAATGATGCAATTCGGATTTCATCAAGGCCATTTACTAGAAGCCAACTCAAGACCTTCAAAGGATGCAAAAGTTATCTATGAAGATGGATGTGCTTGAGATGATGTTGATGACAAACAAGGACTTTCATGCCTTGAAGATTGCAGAAGAAGGAACTTTTGGCGAGCAAGGCCCACTCAGCGCATCGCCCAAAGGCTTAGGCGATGATCCCGACTCGCCTAATGCTCCAGAACGTGACCCTGGCTGAAGATCACGCAGAGAAGCTCTCCAACCAGGTCGGCGCATTGCCCAAACCCACTTGGCGACCCGACCCAGCTCGCCCATTGTCATTCCGGGTCACTTTTGGGCCCTTTTAGTTTAAAACCTATAAATAGTTAGCTAGGGTTCATTTTAAGTTAGAATATTTTGAATGTTGAAAACTGAAAACTCATGTTTGAGTGTTGAGAGCTTGGTAAGATATTGTTACTCTTTTGTTTGAAACGTCAGTTGCTCGGGATATTGATTCCTTTGAGGTCGTCGTAAGAGTTAGGTGCTATTGTAGGATTAATCGATTGAGGTCTTTGGGTCTAATATACCCATAGGTTGCTTTTGATTTCCTCTTTGTGTGTCTAATTATTTATCCTTTACTTTCCGTATTTTTGATTTCTGCATATTATCGTTGTTTCTCTTGTGAGAATCGTATCAATGGGGAATGTTGACTTATGTATGAAATGTGATAATGCATGCTATACTTGGATTGTATTATGAGTTACTTCCTTATAATGACTTAATGAATATGAATGTGCCTTGTCTATGATGACTTCAAAGGAGTACTTAGTGTGAGTAGTAGTATGGGATGCCACTCATACATTGCCCAAGTATGACTTAGGGTTGTCCTAGATGTTGGTCCTTATGTGAGGATATGACTTCTGTAATGTTTATGTCTCTTATGTATGAGTATTGTGTAAGGATGAAAAGGTTGAATGGTAAGTTCACTTTTGGTAACCTTAAGGTGGTACTTTGGTGTGGATGGTGGTATGGGACGCTATCCGTACATTGCACAAAGTATAGCTTGAGGGTTACTTGAGGTGAAGGTTTAATGTGAAGGTAATGGTTTATATGTGATTATATTCTAATGTGGTGAGATGACTAGTATGCTGATTATGTCTTGTATTATGCCTCTTATGCTTATGTTCATGAAGTTTTCTCAAAATGACATATATCATGACTTTCAAATAAAATGTCCGTTTTAAGCATGTTTTTGCATGTCTATCATACTTAGTACTTAATTGTGCTAACCCATTCTTCTTCATGTTTACTACAAGTGTAGGTTTCGGCATTTGAGTGATTCTCTCTAGTGAAGCTTAGAATTGAGATTCTCCAAGACTAAGTGGTATGTCCTCATAGATCGAGGACAAGTAGTTGATGTTTCCTTTCTTTTCATGTAATTGACTATTGTTATGTTTGTCGATTGTAAATGGCCGTGACCCTATTTTGTTTCAAGTGTGTTGTTTAGATGGCCATGTGAGAAGATAGACTTCTGCTTGTTTTTAATGATTTCTATTGTTGGATTTATAAAAGAAAAATTTTAAATTCCGCACTATTTCTAAGTATCTTATGTAATGAATATGCTATGAGGCTTGTATGAGATCCTTTCGGGGTCAAGTACACAGTGTCGCTTCCGTGGTGTAGGCTCGGGTTGTGACATCCTTCTTCAACTTTGACTTATCTAATCTTAGATTCTTAATGAATAATATATTGCTTAATACATTGAATACTTGTGCCTTTAAGAATCAAAATAAATGAGATACATTAAAAATTTGTGCCTTTGATAGAGACGGACGTGATAAGACAGATCCAAGTTTCCCCACTTTTTTTGAGCGCTTTTTCACAATAGATTTAGAAATCAAAATCCTTCTTTGACTTTGACTTCTCCAAATCGAGATTCTTCACGAATAATGGATCATTTATTTGTTTAGATCTATTTTCAACAAAATCTTCATAATCACATCAAAGATACAACTTACATTATCTTGAGTAGTTGAAACTAATTGGGTAATCCCAATACTAAAAGAAGGAGCATCAGCCATATGTATACGAATTTTGTAGATGAAAAAGATTTTTTTTTAAAAACACAATGATGATGAATTGAAAAGAGAAAAATGAATGAAAAAGAATTGTCTCTTGATTAACTTGAAAGAGAAAATATTTGAGATTCAAAAATGGAGTGAAGGTAACTGGTGATATAATAGAGTGATTATAGGTGTGAAAAAAGGAAGAAAATCGTGGAGTTGGAAGATTGGAAGTTATGTATCCGGTAAAGAGAGAATTTGAGAAAAAAATGGGTTCTTGCAATTTTTTGAAATGGTAGGGAATAATAGAAAATAAGGTAAAAAAGAATGTGCAGTTAGGAAATTTTTCCTATTTCTTTAGTCTTGGACCAGTTTGATCTGGGCTTCTACTGATTTGGACCGATTTTGGATCAACCCGATTCGATCCGATTGACACTTTTAGTTTAAATTATATAAATGACCATCAAAAGGCAAAATATTTAACAACAAGATGAAAAATCAAAATTACTGATTTGTATGAGAGTTCTTGAGTTCCTCTTGGGCCACCAGTTACATTTGTGAAGTAATCTATGTGTGACATGTGCGTTTCTATGCACTTTCATATGAAATCATTTTTTATTCATTTACAATATTTTTAAGTTTTGTGTTCTTTTATAAGATATCTTCATTTTTCTACACATAAGTGATCTAAAAAGAATATTTTCTTTTATTCAAACCGTAAAGAGACAAGAGATCTTATTTTGTTGTTTCCTTGTATGCTAAGAAAGATGGGTTTCAGTGAGATTTTTACTGTCATGGTATGAATATTAATAGCAAAGACCTGATACTCTATTATTTTTAAGGCGAAAAGTCATGGATTTTTTCACTCTACTAGGGGAGTGAAACAAGTAAATCCCTTATCCCAGCTCTATCTATTCTAGCCGCAAAAGTGTTGTCCAGATCTCTGAATTCCTTGTTTGACAATAGTTTGTATAAGGGATATGACTTATCAAGATGGAGTGAGAAGCTAAATCATCTGACTCATGCAGACGACACTATAATATTTACTTCAGTAGATAACGTATCTCTTGATCTTGTTATGGAAGTGCCAAGGAAATATGAGGAGATCTCAGGTCAGTTGATCAACAAAGATAAAAGTGCTTACTTTTTATTTCAAAAGACTTCTTCTTCGATTGTGCATCAAGTGGGTTTAGTCATTGGAATAGAAAGAGGTGTGTTCCCATTCATATATTTAGGCTGCCTAATTTTTTATTCAAGAAAGAAGAAGATATTCTATAATGAAATTATCAAACAAGTAAAAGGAAAGTTGCAGAACTGAAAGAGTAAGTTATTATCCTTTGGTGGCAAAATTGTTTTGATTAGATGTCTTGCAAAGCATGCCTATATATCTTTTATCAGCTTTAGCTCCTACTAAATACGCTTTGAATGAGTTGCACAAAATTTTTCAAGATTCTTTTGAAGAAATAAGGAAGAGGGCAGCTCTAATCTGGGGTTGAAATTATGTTTTTTCTAAACAAGGAGGGCTAGATTTCATATCTTTATTTGATATTTCAAAGGCCTTATTTGCAAAGTTGTGGTGGGAGTTTAGAATAACTAGTACTCTTTGGTCTAATTTTATGTGGACCAAGTATTGCAAAAGATACATCCCTACTATGGTGCAATGGAAAAGGGGTTCACAATTATGAAAGCATATGTTGGAAGCTAGAGACAAAGTTGAGAAAGAAATTTGGTGGGAACCAAGAAGGAGTGATTCTGATGCCTGGCATCAAACCTGGACTAAACAAGGACCTTTATATCAAAAGATCGACACAAATTTTGTGTTTAACAATAGCAATAGCGGAGGTGAGTTTTTTTATGGATAATGAAGAATGAAATTAGGAAAGACTACATCAACATTTGCCTAGTCAAATTGCTGAACATGTGACAAATAATCTTATGATTGAGAGAGCTTGGAAGACAAATATAGAGTATGGTGGATGACATCTACTAAAGGAAATTTAAGGGAAATTCAGAGACGAAAAAAGCATAAAAGTTGGTTTTGTAAGAAATTTTGGGTAAAAGGTGTTCTTTTTTTATTTGGGGTTGTGGAATCTAAAGCTACCAATATATGACATTGTGGCATCATAGGGAGTCCCTTAGTCTCTAGGTGTAGATATTGTCGACAATTTCAAGAAGAGATTGTCACACATTTTTTTAACTGGTGAAGTTACACAAAGTATTTGGAGAAACTTTTTTATGGAAGTAGGGTTGTTAGGACCTTTTATACAGGTCAATCAGGCTATTAAAGAATGGTGGAAGGCTGAATGTGGGGAAAAACTTATGTCATTATATCAAGCTACTCCTTAAATCATTTTGTGGCATTTATGGAGAAGAAGAAATGTGGTTACTAATAGAGGATTTATGACAAATAATCAAGTTGTAAGTGATATTAGCCACACTCTTCATATGCTTTCAAATGTGACATATCCTTGGCTAAAGGATGTACCAATTAACTGGTCACAGATGGTACAGTACTTCGAAGAATATATGCCAGTTCTTAGTTTTAGATTGGTTAAGTGGGAGTTTCCTCCACAGGGATGGTTTAAATGCAATTCGGATGGGGCCTCTAAAGGTAACCCAGGCCTAAGTTCATCAAGTTTTTGCGTGAGAAGTGATGAAGAAGAGTTTATTTATGCTAATGTTATAAGAATTGAAGATAACACTAATATATATGCAGAAGCAGTGGCTTTCTGGCTTGTGATTGAATATTGCACGAGGAACAATTTTGTTCCTATACGATTGGAGATAGATTCATTAGTTTTGTTGAATATGGTGGAGGGTACATGGAATACTCCTTGGAAATTAAGGATGAAGATTGACATGATAAAGTTTCGGAGGATGAAAGGCGTTAGCACAGTGCATCATGTACTACGAGAAGGCAATAAAATTGCCTATTTTATTACTTGTTGTGTGGATACTATATAGTGTGTTTACCTGAAAAATTGAAAAACTGTAAGATCTGGGTGTTCACTGTGCAACTTTTAATGTGTGGTATCAACATCTTCAGAATCTCATTCTATCAAAAGTGACATAGTAAATAGCTTGGTTAAAAAGTTTTGCGTTAATGTTCTAAGAATTTCCGATCTGATGATCTACACAAAAAGGATGGAAGCTACCTGCTACATAGTCTTCGGTTGGCAATGAGATTGATAAGGAATGTTTCTGTTGGGTCATATGTCACGACACATGAATAAGAGATTTGAGGTCGCCTATGATGAAATTAGCCCAGCTACTTTTTTGATACCGATAGTTGAGCTACGTAACTGATCTTTTCTATGCTTTGTCGGTGTGGAGAATGAAGATCAGTAGTTGGAATTCGTCAAAGGAGGCATTCGGTTTCCCCGATGAAAAGGGGAAGAACGCGTTTGTAGCTTCTATATTTTTTTTGCCCTAATTTTTTTCCTTTTTTGGTCGTTTGATTTTCTTTCCTTTTACTTTTCTTGATTTGCTGGTGGATGCCCATTTTGGGCTAGACCTTTTGGATTTATTTTGTTGATTAATAATATGGCCCTCTTAAGCCATTTTGAATTTAAAAACGAGAGCAAGAAAGTCATTGCGACCACCATTTTATTAGGTTAGAAAGTATTTCTCGAATACAATAACCGATTAGTGATGGTTAGCCATGGTTTCTTCAATAGTAGGAGGAGGAAGGCTTTTTGGTGGTCATAGATATATTTATATAATTTCAAGAATAGAGGAATAGAATACAATGATGATGATTGTTTTTCTAAAATCTATATATATAATAAAGGTAAAACATAGACAAGGTGATGTGACACCTCTCTATGACCTCCATAACTACAACCGCTGAGTCAATCATCACTGCCTTCCATCCACAATCACGTCCATCCTTAGCCCAACTACAATTAAAAGTCACAACTACCGCTAATCCCCAAAATCAATCAACATCAACATTAGCCATTAGTTACAATCATTACCATAACCCATTACTACATCCTACTAATCACCGTCAATAATTACTATCATTAGTCAACATTATATACCGCTAACAACTATCATCATTCACCACCTATTGTTTCACTAGTAATTATCAGTTGTTACCATCACAATTACGATTAATCACTATTATATTCGATCACTATATCATAAGATACTACCCATGTAGATATATTTATATAATTTCAAGGATAGAAAAATAGAATAAAATGATGATTATTTTATCTAATATTACAATGATAAATAACACAAAATAGTGGATTGATTCTTGTTTTTCATTTCTTAATGAAGGTAACTGCTGTTTTTTATTTGGTGAACAAGGATGGGGAAAGGCGAAAAGTAAGTGGGGATGGGGAAGAGTTTGGGGTAGGAGTTTGGAAAGAATTTTTCTTTATTTATGAAAGAATAATATTTTCTCATATTTATTATTATAATTTATGATATTTAATATATGAAAAATCGATATGGGTAAGTAAAAAATGTTTCTTTTTTTAATAACTGGGCTTGATATATTTGAATTATCTTTAAAATGCGACCGAGTTTGCTCAGTTTCGAGTTTGTATGAGGGAGATATGTCCATTCGAAGTTCAGCTGTCTAGATAAGGAAAGTCAAAACTGGATTTTAGAGGGGTATTTTGGTCTATTCCTTACCCAATCGGATTTAATTCGAATTTAATAATGTTTTCAGGGTCTAATACTATTACTTTCAGTTTTATAATCCTCATATACACCTAAGGTTTTAGTTGAGAGTTCAAGTAGAGAAAAGAGGAGAAAAGAGGAAAGGATCAAAGCGTTCGTCGAGAGTCTTGCATTTAGTTGCAGATTTTTGCCATGGATTTAATCCCTAAGAGGTATACAAGCTTCCATAGTGTTAGGGTTTTTCACCCACACGCCAAACATGTTATTTTCGGCGTAATTTTACTCTTAAAAGTTGAAGGATTTAAGTTCTTGATAGGTGTTCCTAAAGTTCTTTCTAAATCTTGTTTTGTTAGGTTTTTGATGATTTCTTGAGATTAAAGTGATTGTTTTGAGTGGATTAGTGTGTACTTAGGTTGGGTAATTGAATCGAAGGAAAACTTGAGAAAAGAAATCGATTAAAAGCTATTTAGGATGAGAAAATGAGAGGCGAAATCCGTTTAACTTGGCCTGCGGAGAGGCAGGGGCGGCACGCCCAAGATGCGACCAAGGGGCTGGGGAGGCACCCCTGCAGTGCACCCATATGAAGCCTATGAAGTTTGGGGCTGGCTCCCCGTGCCCGGAACGCGCCAGGGTCGCCTGCCCCCATTTCTTTTCCGTCGGTTGTCCCGTTTGAGTCCCTTTTAAGTGTACCTTCACTCCCTTTGATTCTAATCACTTTAAAATACTTCCAAACACCTAGAAATCATTCATAACATGATCATAAACTTGAATTCATAATTCTAATTCCAGGAAAAGTTAGGAGTTAAGTCTTCAGAGTTTTTCGATTAGTTTGAGAGAGTCCCTTTGAGTCCTTTTGATGAGTCTTCTACAATTTCTAGTAACTTATTTCAAGACTCAAGTAAGTGAGAATAAGAGTGAGGAGATTGTATTCATGAGTCTACACTATCACCTAGATCCTTTATATCATGAACCATAACTCTTGAATTCATAATTCACATTCAAGAGAGAGTTAAAAGTAGAGTTCACGAAAGTCTTTGAGTTCAATTGTGAATCCTTTGAGATCAACTATTGATTTGAACTAAGTTTTGAGGAAGTAAGTAAGATAATGAGAAGATTCGTATACATGAGTTCCATGTAGTTGTGTAGACCTTCGAGTCGAGTCGTTCATGCACATAAATTCCGCATGGACTCCATAAATTGAGTTTCATTAAGATGAGTAGTATCTTCAAGTTCTAAGTCTTGAGTATTGAGTTCCTAATCCCATTTTAGATTATCTTTCTAATCATGGGACTATATCATGTTACCAATGAAGTCCTTGAGTTGAATTGTTCATACCCATAATTCCGCATGAACACTATAAGTCGAACAATCTTGAAATGGGAAGTATCTTTGAGTCCTTGAGTTGAGTAGTTCATGCTCATAATTCCGTATGAACCATCTGAGTTGAGAATTCTTGAAATGAGTAGTATCATTGAGGTTCTTGAATTTCAAGTACTGAGTTTTATCTATGGTTACTGAAAACCTTGTATTGAGTCGTTCACGTCCATAATTCGGCATGAACCATATTTTAAGAAGTCTTTTACAAACATTTTAACTTGTTTTAAGACTTAAAATTTGAGTTGAGTAAAGAGTAAGAGTAAAGTTCATTTCTTCAAAGATTATACAGGAACTAAGTATTCCCAAGAGTTAAAATATTTTCACATTTGAGCAAGAAAGGAAACACCGATTTCCAAGAGAGCTTTTAAGCTAAGTTTTGAGTAATTATCTCAAACCAAAGAAAGAAGTTTTGTTTTAAAAACGTATGAGCTATGTATATTTTTGGGAGTAGTATTGAACACCGATATGGGGATGCGAGTTCATAATAACTCAAGTCTCCATAAACCATATAGCCATCATGGGTAGTAAAGGATCATACTTTTTAGATGATTCCTTAAGTGGGTTTTAGCATAGACTAGTGGATCCACTTAGTTAAGGCGTTCTATATGATGGCAAAGTATAGGACAGTTCTGGCAGCGTGGGCAATGCGTTGTATCATCACTTAGGCTCACAGTGGTGGTTGTCGGTTAGAGAAACTCCCACAGAGTTTTATTGTATTTTCACATATACACATTGAAATTTATTGTATTTTTCAATACATTGAGTTTTTATCTACAGTTTTACAGCTTTCCATAGATATATTGCATCTTTTACTATTGCTCTATTCTTGAGTATCATGAGTTGAGTCTTTCGAGTTGAGTATCTTTAGTTAATTTGTGCTTCATTGTAACAAGTACCTTATTGTTGAGTTTCACTGAGTTGAGAACCTTATTGCTGAGATTGAGTATCTTATCCTTGAGTACTTCTGAGTTGAGTATGTTTGAGTAGTTTTGAGTACCCTTGAGTATTCCTTGAGTTGAGTTGAAACATGTTTGTTCTGAGTTGAGTTTAGTTGAGTGAGTTGAGAAGAGGTAAGTATGCTTCCTTTTTTATCAAGTTCAAGCTTATGTTTATGCTTTAGAATTCCTCTTACATGCTCGTACATTCCATGTACTGAGCCATTTGCCCTGCATCCTTGCATGATGCAGATTCAGGTAATTGGGATCATCAACAGGAGCTTCGTTGATACCACATGGAGTTCGAGTTAGCTATGGTAAGGCTCCTTGCTTTCGGAGGATTTCATTTACTTTTCAGTTTTGTCAGGATGTCGTGGGTTTTATCCTGACTTCCATCTTTGTCATTTAGAGGTTTCATAGATAGAAAGTAAAGTTTGAGAAGTTTGTTTCCTTTTTTTTTAAAATGTATTAAAGACTTGAGTTGCCTATTGTTGGCTAGTTGAACATTCTATTTTTATTCAGAGTTACTCATTTGAGTTAAAGATTTGTAAGTTTCATGAATTTTATTTAGTTTTTAAGCTTTGTATGCTTGAGTTAGTCTTCAGCTTGTAGTCATCCAGGATGAGGGTTCGCTTGGGGACCAACAATGGTTCTCGAGTGCCTTTCATGTCCAGGGTGTAGGCTCGGGTTGTGACACTAACACACTAACTTGGATCGGGTGCCACGTTCCGGCGCATATATGGGATCATGTGTCACGTCCGACACACTAATTGGGATCGGGTACCATGTACCGGTACACTAACAGTTTGGGTGTGGGTTCCATGAGAGGACCGCTGACTTGTCATATAGATGTATTATTAAGAATGTGGAATTGTTCGTTGATCCTGAAATGATGACTGATATTGTATATGTTAGGCATATGCCTGCTTTATTATGTTGTGGTTACATGGATATGTTTCACTTACTTGAATAGCCATGTGATCCCACCAATACACTGTGGTTGTGTACTGATAATGCACTTGCTCTTTCTTTGTTGAGTACAGGGCATCTTCAGGCGGCTACTGACATACCTCGTTTAGAAGACCAGTGATCGATTCGAATTCAAGGGTGAGTCAGTCTTCCAGGATACCATGAGTTCTCCTTTTGCTCAGTCCTTCTTATTCGGACTTAGATTAGTACTTTAGATATTCGTATAATTAATTGGGTTGTACCCATTTTCTTTAGACTTATGGTTCCTTGTTAGAGTTTTGGTACATTGACTTTCAGGTTCTAGGGAATATTTCTGCAATGTTTTGTTAGTCGTTGTTAGATCTTTTGGAGTTTATGGGAACTCTACTTTAATTATGCATTTAAACATGCTTCCGTATATTTAAATGTTTAGTCTTTGGGTTAGCTAATTAGTATTAATGGTTCTCCCACCGATGGGTTATTGTGAGTGCCAATCACGACGGTCTGGGTCGTGACAATTAGCTTTTGTTTCGTTTTATTTTCTTGAAGTTATCTCTTTGTCAAATTATTGTATTAGTTGACAAAGAGTATCAATGCATATTGTATCCATGAGAGAGAGGGGAATCCATGTCTCGATATAGATATTAATTGATCATACGTCTTTTTGAGAAGCTTATAAGTTTTCATTATATCAAACCTTGCTAGTGGATTTATGAATCTAACGCATGAAATACGTTAAGCAGTGTTCTAAAGAAAATTAATCATTGAATTAAATTCGTTAGTAATTTAATTTATTGATTAATATGTGTAATCTTGACATGTGAAATTGCATAAGTGTTTAATGAGAAATTTAAAATATAAATGGAGGAGTGCATTTACGAATTTCAAATGGAATTATTGTAATTTATTTTGGTAGAAATAATTCAAATTAATGATTTGAATTATTTCCATAATAGGGAGCCTGCATAATTAATTATGTAGTCCCTACAACACTTATATTTAGCTAGAACTCAAAATCCTATTTTCTAGGGAAAAATGAGAAAGTAACATGTGTTTTTCTTGTTCCAAGGAAAGACCATATGTTTCTTCTCCGGGAAGAAATCTCTATAAATAGGGTTTCTTCTAACCTTGAAAAGGAACAAGTTTTTTATATGATACTTTCCCACCTAAGTATTAACAGAGATCGGCTGTGAACTTGAGATCATTGTAGAAGACCATAGAACGAGAGTCAGGCTTGCTTTCAATATATCTACTCACGCTTAAGGAGGTAATTCTTGAATAATTTTTCAACAAGTTTATATGTTCTAACATAATCGTATGTGTTCCAACATAAACGTGTGTATTATCTATTATTCATGTAAGCAATATATTTTTCTAAAATGCTTCTGCTATGCATATGATTTTCAACAATTACAATTCAAATAACCAGAAGGATCATAAATGTCTCTATTACCTTTTTACTCTTACTATCAACCAATTATAGCCAACTCTCGTATTTAGTCTAGAAAGCAAAACCTACTTTAAAAATACATACAATAAAAGGTTACAATAAAAAGATCAAAAGACTCGAACCTAACCAACTCAATCAACAATTACCTCAAAAGACTCGAACCTAACCAACTCAATCAACAATTACCTCAAGAACATGTTTTGTCATTGATTAGTTTGAATCACTCAAAGCACCTTCTCACGATAAGTTGATGACATCAATGTTGTGATTCATTTATGAGTAAGATTGAACAAAGTCTTCTACACTTTGCTCTCTAAAATCAGACCTAGTTTGGTTAATCAATCCAATTCTACTTGAACTTGCTTTCCTTATTTGTTACGACCTATACATGTTTTGTTTCTATTTTCCAAAGTTCTTTCCTTTTAATCCAAGTACAATATTTTTTTTTTGTTGATCACAAATTCTTTGAGCGCACACATTTTGCTCATAAATCAAATTCTTCAAGAAATTCTAGTTGCACTAGGAATCAACTTAGCAGCTACTGATCAACAGTTATTTAGGAATTATATTCTTTCAATAGTTATATAATACTTCTAAAGAAAATGATCAGCTTTTTTACATCAAATTCATTGTGCTAGTTTAAATAAAATAACAAAAAATAAATATAAAATACGAAAAAAATAAAATAATAGAAATAAATGAAACGAGTATATCAAATTTCCGCAACAAAATAAATACTTGATTCGAACGATAACATAATTTCACTTGATTAGTTAATAATAATATTTAATCCTTAATCCTTTTAATCATGGAGTTACCTAATAAATAAAAATAATAATAAAGTAATAAACTAATAACTATTAACCAACAAGTATTAAGTATTAATGAATATTAATAACTAAAAGGTAATATTGTAATAATAATATTGCTAACAATTTCACAGAAACAATAAATTAATAACTAATAACAATAAGTTATATAAGTAATATAATAATAATAATAATAATAATAATAATAATAATAATTTATTATTATTATTATTATTACTTGAAGAAAAATAATAAATTAATAACCAATAAAAAAAAGTAACGGAGTAACTAATAAATGATATTATAGAGAAATGATGATTAATGAGTTTTGAGTAAGTTGAAATTAAATATTAAATTCTTGAAAGTTAAAAGAATAAAGAAATTGAGAGGAAATTTTTTTATAGATTAATGGGGAGGTTTTTTTTTTTTTTGGAAAAAACTTACAAATTAAAATATGAGATTATTTTTTAGATTTTTTTAGCTGTTAGTGGGCCCCACAATAGTCAAAAAATTGACAAAGAGATTCTCTAAAAGTTCGTGCCTTCGACGGATATTTCTTCGTATAACTTACATAAATCACATAGTGTAAAGAGTAAATTACATTGTATCCCTACCCTTTTTTTAATTACAATAATCCCTTAAAAATTTTACCTTCCGGACACATTAATTCTGATACAAGAAGAATTCTTCTGTTGTTCTAAAAAAGGGAACAAAATATTTTCTGTTGTGCTTAAAAAAAAAGAAACGTAAAATTAAATATCAAATACATAAATCACGCAATTATGTTGTTGTCACTGCTAATCAATCTCTCCCAAAGCATAACAACTTCAAAATATTCAAATTTCAAATTTCTTCTCCCAAATTGTCAAAAATCTTTTCAATTTCAATTTAAAATCATTGAAAATTTGAGTTGATATATCCTGAATATCTCTATTTTGTTGAGTTATGAACGATACAAAAGTGATGGAATAGTTGTTGGACAAAATATTTCTTTTGTGAATGTTGAATCAGCCATTGTAGCTTGGAGATTGATGTGTTGAGGAAAATCTGGAGATCCGATACATAACAAAGACGAGCATTGCTTTATCCCTATACAATTGTTTGAAGATCCTCTCGATTTTTATTCAAAGTTTTAGAATTTTTTTGAGATTCAAATTTCTTCAATTTTGATTCAAAACCATCAATTTTTTTTTGAGATTTCAAATTCTTCTTCAGTTCATCGAAGATCGTTTCAATTTTGATTCAAAATTATCAAAACTTTTTAGAAGATACAACATGAATATCTTCGTTTGTCTGTACTTGGAGGTGAATAAACATGAGCCGAAATTTGCAATGTATCTACTATGCATTGATACAACATACAAAAAGACTGGAGAGATGTTGTGTAGTCGATTTTTTGATTTGTGATCTCAAGAAGGATATATTACTCATGATGCATTGCTATTTTTAAAATATGTAGTAAATTGTTAAGTGCTGTAATCCTACTTGATACATTAAAGTAGTAAATGTTGCTTATAAGGTGTTTGGTTTTAGATCGAAACATTAATGTGTGGTAGTTATTACGTATCAGATACATGTAGTGTTAATTTATATGAATGTATCATGAACAAAATTTTGTTTGATTTGTGTTTTCAAAATGGATATATTACTCATGATACATTATTATTCCTATATTTAGTAAATTGTTAAGAATTGGAATTCTACAGATGCATTAGAGAAGTAAAGATTTCTTGTAAAGTGTTTGATTTTATATTGAAACATTACTGCGATAGATATTAAGTATTATATACATGTAGTGTTAGTTTGTATGAATATATCAATGCAAAAGAATGTGTATTTAGCAGTAATTTGCATAAATGTATCATAGACATTAATGTGTATCATATATGCGTGATTGAAAAATTGCATATCTTGTACAATCAAATTGTATATCTTGTACGAAGGAAATAAAATAGAAAACCACTTGATGAGATTGAAAAATATTACTGATACATTATAGAGCTTGATATATGATAAATGATACATTATGCATTACTTAGGTATCAAGTATGTTTGAATTGTACATGAAACCCACTAGTTAAAGTATCAACAACATTAAGTTATGTACCAATATAATAAATATAAATATGATACATTGCATAAAAATCACTAGTCGAATTATCAACAACATTAGATTATTTATCAGTATAATTAACATAAACATGATACATTGCATAAAATCCATTAGTCGAAGTATCAACAACATTTGATTATGTATCAGTATAATAACTATAAACATGATACATTGCATAAATCATAGTTATTGTATCAAAAAGCTAAATTACTAAACAAAATAAATTAGATACATTGAAACTATTTACATTTCATAACGATGGACGTGATAATTCAGTTCCAATATTTTTCTCTCTTTTTTGGACATTATTTCCACAATTGATTTAGAGGTCGAAGATACACCCTTCTTCGACTTTGACTTATCTAATCTCAAATTCTTCATGAATAATAGATTGTTTAATACATTGAAAACTTGTGCCTTTGATAGAGGCGGGCATGATAAGGCAGATCCAACTTTTCTCCTTTTTTGAGACTTTTGTCACAATAGATTTAGAAGTCGAAATCCTTCTTCGACTTTGACTTCTCCAACTCCAGATTCTTCATGAATAATGGATCGTTTATTTGTTTAGATCTATTTTCAACAAAATCTTCATAATCACAATCAAAGATACAACTTACATTATCTTGAGTACTTGAAACTAATTGGGTAATCCAATACTAAAAGATGGAGCATCATCCATATGTATTCGAATTTTGTAGACGAAAAATATTATTTTTTTAAAAAAAGACGATGATGATGAACTGAAAAGAGATAAATGAATGAAGAAGAACTATCTCTTGATTAACTTGGAAGAGAAAATATTAGAGATTCATAAATGGAGTGGTAAAAGTAACTGGTGATATAGTGGAGTGATTATAGGGGTACAAAAAGGAAGAAAATTGTGGAGTTGGAAGATTGGAAGTTAAGTATCCGGTAAAGAGAGAATTTGAGAAGGAAGGGATTTTTGCAATTTTTTGAAATGGTAGGGAATAATAGAAAATAAGGTAAAAAAGAATGTGTAGTTATGTAATTTTTCCTAATTTTTTAGTCTTGGACCAGTTTGATCTGGGCTTCTACTGATTTGGGCCGATTTTGGATTGATCCTATCCGATCCGATTAACACGTTTAGTTTGAATTATATAAATGACCATCAAAAGGTAAAATATTAAAAAACAAGACGAAAAATTAAAATTACTGATTTGTGTGAGAGTTTTTGAGTTCCTCTTTCAGGTATGTTTAATTTTCAGTTTCTTTATCTTTTTTGGGCCACCAGTTACATTTGTGAAGTAATCTATGTGTGACATGTGAGTTTCTATGCACTTTCATAAGAAATCATTTTGTACTCATGTACAATTTTTTAAAGTTTTATTTTCTTTTATAATATATCTTCATTTTTCTAGACATAAGTGATCTAAAAAGAATATTTTGTTTTATTCAAACCGTAAGGAGACGAGAGATCTCATTTTGTTGTTTCCTTGTATGCTTCTACAAACACATTTTAAAACTTATATCTGTGCAGTTTCTACTATTTCCCTATATGAATTTCATATAGTTCAAAAAAATAAAATGCTCAAACACAAACAGACTTAAAATAATAGAATCTGCACATATATAAGTTTCAAAATGTGTTTGTAGAAGCACACAAGGAAGCAACAAAATGAGATCTCTTTTCTTCTTACTATTTGAATAAAAGAAAATATTCTCTTCAGATCACTTATGTGTAGAAAAAAAAAGATATCTTATAAAAGGACATAAAACTAATTTTTTTTTGTAAGGACTAAAAAATGATTT
>JAJOOH010012349.1:0-14916 GCA_029582605.1 Solanum gracilifrons
TTTAAAGTTAGTATTTTAAAATTAAAATTAAAATGCAAGACAATAGTTATATAAAAAAGACTTGAATAAAGCCTTCAAATTTATTCAATAAAATCTAATTGCAACTTAGAACTTAGAAGTTACAATTTACAAATATTAGTGGATTAACTAATCTACGCAGCCACCTTCTAGGAAGGGTTCTGTTTCAATTAGTTCTCGGATGTAATCTAATATTTGTATTCTCCTTTAAAATTCAATTCTAATTGTCGCATCATATCGACGGTAACATCCTCCGGTGTTGGCAAACTTGCTAGAAACTCTTGTGACTCTAATTCATCATCACTAGATCCAATTACCGCATTAATCCAAGCTTCTTGTTTGGAACTTAACCTTGGCAAATTATGATTCCTCCTCTCAGCGTTGATCCAGTCTCTAAATAAAACTGATGTTTCCAAACTTTCTTCCGCCAATGAATGTCTATGATCGCCAATTTGAAACCTTGCCGCACTAAAAGCAGCCTCTGATGCAACTGATGAAGCTTGAATAGCTAGAACATCACGAACCATTTTGCTCAAAATTGGAAATGTAACGCTCCGCCTCCTCCATCATGCTAATAAATCTTCATTGCCATCTTTGTCTTCCACTGTTTCTAAAAATTGATTAAGATATTCTTCAAAATTATCACGGTTAGTAGAATTAAGATCAAGAAAACCTCGCATATAACTTGAAATTCGAGCTTTACTTTGAGGATTAGAAGTTTGACCAACTTCTCCTTGAGTATTTCCTGTAGTTCTATATTTTTCATACAAAATTTTTGCTTCTACTTTTATGCTAGACTTACACATTTCGCAAGTTGGAATTTCTAAAGTATCATAAAAAGTGTCAACAAGTCCCTGCACACCTCGTAATTTATAGTCAGGATGAAGTAAAGTAGCAGTTAAATAAATTTGAGGAATAGGAAAAAAATATTTTTAAAATTTTTTAATCATACCTTCAATTGCAACTCTAAATTTTTCAATTTTTTTGTATTTAGAAAATTGAATTGAAATAGTACAAATATTTATTAATATTGATAAAATAGTAGGCTAATAAATTCCAGAAAACATGGTTGTAGCATCATAAAAAAGTCTTAAAAATTATAATAGTTCATTAGTTTCTTCTCAATCTTCTTCACAAATTCTATCTAATGGGTCAGCATTATGAGCATTAAACACCATTTGTACGGGTCCTTTATATTCGTAAGCAACTGAAAGCATTTCGTAAAAAGAATTTCACCTTGTTTTAATATGTCTTGAAATTTTTCTTGGTGGCAAATCATGAGCAGCTCTAAGAGCATAAAAAGTCCAGGCAACAACATGTTCAATTTTCATACAACCACAATCAAATAATGAAATACCATCTTGTACAACTAAATTTAATACATGTGCAACACATCTAACATGAAAAGTTTTAACATCAATTGGACATAATCTAACTTTTAACATACTAGCAGCGTTTGTATTATTAGATGCATTATCTAATGCGACAAACATTACTTTATCTATAAGCATGTAATAATCTAGAACACTCAAAATATTTGAAGCTAAATATGCACCAGTTTTTTTCTCTACACATTATTTATAACTTAAGATTCTTTTTTGCAAATTCCAGTTATGATCAATCCAATGAGCTGTAATAGTTAAATAATCATGTCCATTAACACTACGACCCATGTCCGAAGTTATAGACACTCTACAATCTAATATGCTAAATATATAACGAAGATATTGACAATATTTACCTTGATATACAAAAACATCAGATTTAACAGTATTTCTTGGAAAACCTCTATAAGTAGAATTATAAGTTTGTTGAATATATTCAATAAAACCGGGATGCGAAGGAAAACTATAAGGAAAACCACAAACAGAAACTATTTTAGCTAAATTTTCGCGATCTCTTTCCTTATTATATTTACGTTGTGTTAGTGGACCACCAGGGTTAGAAGGATCTAATGTTCCTTGAACCATGTTACAAGCCCCTACCAATTCATTAACATTAATATCAAAATCATTAACTGAAATTTCTTTTTTTCTATCGGCTAATGCTTTAGCTTCTTTATATTGAATCGGCACACAAGATAACAAATGTCTATTTAAGCCCCCTGTCCCACCTTGACTTCCACCTTGTTTATGCTTAAAAGGTTGCTTACACTTATTACAAATATCAATAGAGTTTTCCTTATCTAAAGTCATAAATTACCACATGTCAGAAGTTTTAGGGCGTTGATACTTCACATTCTCCCTTGTAGGAGGTATAAGGGGTGAGCGTCCACAATTTTGCTCCGTTGAATTTGAAGTTTCATTTGGAACTTTTGTCACCGGACTAGTAGGTGTATCTTCTAATTCATCTTCTCCCGAACCAACTTCTACTTCTTCACCTGAATTTTCATCAAGATAAGGATTATCACCATAAATTCGTTGTAAAATTTCATGATCGAGTTGAACATTTGAATCAATATCATAAGAAGTATCATCAACATAAGTAGAATCATTTGTATTAAATCTAACTCTAGACATTGATTTAGAAGAAGTACCACCACATTTACTCTTATTTTTTTTCCTTACTATTTTTTTGATTAAAATTAAATAAATTATTAATGCCACTTGGTTCTTTCTCTTTTCCTTTACCGGTATCATTTTTTGCTAGAACTCATATTTAATTATATGTAAAGTGTAATATAAAAATAATAATAACACAAAAATTAATGACAAAAAATAAAATATAAATATTATGAAACGAATTTACCAAACGTCTGCGTTAATAGGAGACGTTATAACCGAATAACCGATTCTTGAAGCTTGTAGTTTGTTGTAACTTGTAATTTGAAACTCCAACACTTGATAGAAAATATGAGAATTATATATATTATGATATAATATGAAAATTTAGAATTGAAATATATGTATTATGATATAATATGAGACTTAAATGGAATAAAAAATTGAGACTTAAAATTGTGAGGATATAGAAAATAGATGAGAGAATAGATGATTTTGTAAGAAATAATAAGGGATAGAGGGTTATTTATAATATTAAAAATAGGTTAAAGTGTATTTATGATAACTTGAGGGTTTAAATTAAAGTATTAAAAGTATGGGGGTGGTAGGGGTTGTTGGGGAAGTGAAAAAGGTGAATAAATCCATTGGGAGGCCCACTAGCCGTTGCCCCAATAGTCCCCAACAGATATAATTCAAAAAAAATAACGGGGATCTCGCAAAACTGGCCGGTTCAGTCGAGCCGAGACCGGGACCAAAGGGTGAACCGGCCCCTAACCGGTCCCCTATCCCGAATCCCTCCCAACCCGCAAAAAGTGACGGGACCGGGTCCGGCAAGCTAGTTCTCAAACCGGTCGCGGGCCAACTCGATCCCCCTGCCAGCCCTACATTGAAGAGATCCTAAAATACACAAAAGTCAAGAAAAAATACTACAACACAGTTGAGTTGTTTTGTCAACTGTGAAACTGACATGAGATTGTATTTGAATTCTGATACAAACAAAACATCATGCACTACGTTATCCTTGAGAACTAGTGAGTCACCAATATGAGTAATTGAAGCTTGACCACCAGTAGGTAAGTTTATTTATTGTTAATTTTATCACCAGAGCTTGTACATTGAGTCATTAGACCTAGATAATGAATCATGTGATTTGATGCACCAATGTTAATAATTCAATTGCAATTACCCATCTCAGACACAAGGGCTGTAAGAGTGCCTGATGTGCCAACAATAGCAATATTAGCTACAATATCTACCTCATTGCTCTTGTTAAGTATCTGAATGATTTGAGAGTATTGTTCAGGAGCGAATAGTGATAGGCCATGTGCACATGTTGAAGGAGTGATATTTATACTAGCAAGAGAGTTAGATGAACCAGTATCAGATCACTGATTTCCACCAGCAACAACAACATTGTTA
This sequence comes from Solanum gracilifrons, assembly GCA_029582605.1. Taxonomy (NCBI): domain Eukaryota; kingdom Viridiplantae; phylum Streptophyta; class Magnoliopsida; order Solanales; family Solanaceae; genus Solanum; species Solanum gracilifrons. The sequence goes on from JAJOOH010012349.1 coordinate 3,939, forward strand.
GCATGGGAAGATGATGCTCTTCCTTTCCTCTTGGGTAACCATATAGCTTGTAGTAAGCCTCTCTAGTGTGACCTCCTCTGATGTGGCAAAAATCACAATAAATAGGAGGTCTCCCATTAATTTGACCAAGCCTACCATTACCATACCTCTGCATGAAGCCACCATTTTGACCATTACCAGAAGAGGAAGCATGAAATCCTCTTGCTCCAGAAGAGTGACCATTGTTACTACTAGCATAAAAGGGCATCCTATGCTCATAAGAGCAGTGTCTGAGGATGTGTCATTAGACGAGGAGGAACTGTTGCTAGCACCATTCAGTCTTTGACTCTCAACATTTATTATCATATCATAGACTTGATTAACATTTGGCTCATGAACTGTCATCAAAACCTGAGACTTAGCGTGAGTATATGAATCATTCAACACCATTAGAAATTGCCATAATTTCTTAAACTGAAATTGTTCAGCATATTGTTTGGACTCAGGACAAACACAAGATGGAGGAGACATGCGAGTCTCGAACTCATCCCAAAGCTCTTTCAAACGAGAGAAATAACTAGACACAGACATAGTCCTCTAAGACAATGTAACTATCTCTTTGTAGAGATAAAAAACTCTAGAAACATTGACCTTATCAAACCTTTTCACGCAGATCTGCCAAAACACTATGATCATCTGATCCATAGATTACAGTACTAACTAGATCCTTAGACACAATATTCATGATCCAACCCATGACAATAACATTCCATCTTTCCCATAGATCATGCATGGAAAAAAGATACTTATCCTTTCTATAGGTTCCTAGTAGAAAGCCTAGCTTGTTCTTACCAAGTAAAACAAGTTTCAAGGATTTACTCCATAGAGAATAATTTTCAGAACCTAAAAGTTGTATCGAAACAAGAACAAAACCTTGAGTATCTGATGGGTGAATGTAGAGGGGATGATTGTGATCTACTGATTGAACTTCAACTGGTGGAACTCTAGTGGATTTAGTGATGTCAGTTATGGTGAATCAGTAGCTCGAGATCCAAAAAAAAGGAAAAAAAATGAGATCCACACAACAACAAATAAGAGAAAGTGAGAACAGTGATGATCTTAATAATCTAAACACAAGAAAGTTACCAAAGCTCTGATACCATGTTGAGAACTCAATTAATGGGAGTGAGAAGAAGAAGAATGAAAGAAGAATGAGAGAAGAGGAGAAATGTGTGAGAATGAAAACTGATTCATTCATTCAATCTATGAAGCACATGTTTAACTATACATATATACAAATCTGTTAAGGCATCATTACCATTGCCTAATCATCTAGAAAATTCCTAGCTAACTAACTTTTAACTAACAAATTGCTTAGTGTATAATTAGTTAGTTACAATACAAGTCCTCAACATTAGGATTTCTAATGAGATCACAAAAAAGTATATCATATGTGAGAGAATGTTGGGTATTATTTGCTCCGAGTTTTTTTTTTTTTTTTTACCATAAATTGGTTTTTCTTTTAGGAAAAGGTTTAGGATTGACTAGTCCTTTTCTTGTAGGAAAATTTTAGGACTCTACAAATATAAGTTTGTTCCTTTTAACTTAATCAACATTCACAATGTAGTCCTAGGGGCTTTGAGAGTTTTATTTAGGGGGAGAATTTGTGGGACACAAGTGATACGTTATCACTTGTGTGAACCTCTTTGTATTCCGAGTGAATTGAGTGGTGTTGTTTCTCTCTATATTTGTACTCTTATTTATATAGTGAATTGTTCATCTCCTGTGTGGATGTAGGTCGGTTGACTGAACCACGTTAAATCTTTGTGTCTTATGGTATATTTCTCGCTTGTCTTATTACTCATGGTCTTTTGAGGTTTGCTTTGCTAGCTTACCGCATGACACCTAATTATTTCGGTCCTAACAGAGAATGCAACTATCTCTCCTATACAAAAAAAAAAAAAAAAACTACATCAAGGCACTTCAAAGTTATAGATCCTATACAAGTTTCTATCCAAACAAAAGAAATTTTTATTTAAATTTTTTCTAAATGAAGAAAATTGTAGTCTATCATTGGTATCTCCTTTTACCCATCTCTTGTTAGTGAGTGAAAATTTTAGGTGTAAAAGACATGTATGCATTAAAGTCCCCAATTTGCTAGTTTATCAACTATCTTATCACCCTCCTTGAAGCAATGATGTATAGATCAATCATTGAATTGAGACAACAATTACGGTATATAAATGATAATGTCCTTCTCAAGGGAAATGATTCTGTTTAGAGATTTAATTAGTCAAAAGCATAGAATCACATTCTACCTCTTTTCTTCGTGATGCCATTTTTGTTACACCAGCCTTCAAAGCTATAGTCTCATATTTTTGTCATATAACCAAAGGGAACAACATAAGTATTCACTATGTTCCTTATGATGCCACCTCCTGCACTCAATCTAGGATTATTATTTGAGCAATTGTCCGAATTAATTTTTAAATAATCAGCCTTAGGCAAAAATAACGAGCTTGAAGGAGGTAACATAGATAGACCCTTAACCACCATATAATCCTAAAAAAAAAATAGCTGGAGGAGAACAAAATCAAAAGAATCCGAAAGATCCTGCTGATTCGAAAGAGGAGGACGTATACAATCACCATGAATTTGAAAACGAATTGGAGGAAGGATGGATCAAACCAAAAAAATGGAGGAATCTTCACTAGAAGAAATGATATGATTTAGGAACATCAATTGATTTGATACTTATTAAGCTAGCACCTATTGGAATATCTTTAACTCATAAAGATGCTCCTAAAGGAAGTTAAAGAGATATGAATAGGTCTAACACTCCTAGTTTTCAGTGATAAATACAATCTCATGGAACACAAGGAGTGCAATAATTTTGAGTGTTTTTGGAAGGCTCATAACTATCAAAAATCAGTAAAAAAGTCTCCAAGAACTTTTTGTCCAAGTAGATTACTTACTACATGAGACTGCTGCAGGGATCTTACTCTAACATTAATAATAAAATTTGGCTCTTCTGGACTAATGACTTTTCTGTAAAGATCATTAGTGATATATACAGAGCAACAAATTAATTGTAGCCTTAATTATGTAACCTCATGTCTTTTGTTTATGCCAAATGCAGGACAATCTTTGGAATGATTTGAAATACCTAGGATGAATAGAGTACCATGAATCATGAGACTCAACCAATACACTTTGGATCAAGTAAACAATTTGAAGAACACAAATTCTTCTTCTAAAACTGACCACAATTCCTGTATCGAGAGTGACATCTTTGTCTCTCCGGACACCACCTTATTCAAGTTCTCATCCTCAAACTGCTTATTAGCCTTGATTTCTTTCATAAATGTGGGTTTAACCTCAATATCGACTAACATCCCACCCTTCCCAGAGACTTGGAAATTTCTGAAAATTTAATTTTTCACAGCATATTTTCTTCCCTTGATGTCCCGAAGTATCTCATTCACATCAAGATCGATTTCGTGAGTTTTTCTCATCCGAATTCAATTACGTAAATCTCTACGGGTTTCTTAATGTCTTGGCTACTAAAAAATATAAATTAAGCCAAAACATTTCACCCCACCCATTTCTAAATGGCCCTAGACCTCACTTTGCTCAGATTCCGTTTGAGACTAGCCTAGGCAAGAATTTTAAGTCCCTACCTAAAATAAAATTGGCCCAATTTCTTTCACCATTAACCTATACATAACGACTGAGACAAGTCGTTACAATTGACCTTGGTAAAAAATTGTCACAAAAAGCTCTAGAGGTAGATTTCCTCAGGATTAAAGTTATACAGAGCTACCAAATCAAATTAAAAAACGTTCGATTTGATTGATTTTTTTTTTGTATATTTGAACCTATTTGATTTGATTTTTATTTGGTTAAGATCAAATTAAACAAAGAAGTAAGCACCTCTAGCTAGCACAAAGGGTACGAATCAATGAGGAGAATGATGTGACAGGTCATATTATATACAAATGGGTAAAGGTCCAGTATGATTATATGTCAAAGTACTGTAATGAATGTGTCTAAAAAGACACAGGGCATGAACAACACAATTGCTGGACAGTACACCCGAAGCTATCTGATGATATGAGTGATGAAGATCGAAGGAGAAGGATAAAGAGCAACAAAATATAGTAACTGGCACAACAACAACTCAAAAACGTATACTGGCAAGTGGGAAGATTGTGGGGGAACAAACAGAGTAGGCAGGAATGGATGGTTAGGGGAAGAAATAAGTATAAGTGTTGCTCCCAATTGCACACGCAAGTTTATGTGGTGGCGCAAGTAATATAGTGGCTCTTAAAAGAATTGAATTATCGAACCCAAGGACTTGTCTATTCACTATTTTTACTAAATTATACTAGTCTAATTATTTATTTAAGAGTGCCAAAAGAGTTTGAGTTTTAAATAATAAAATTACTTACAGTGATTTGGAAAATTTCAGGGACGCAACATGTATAGGGTTTCATGTATCACATCTCATGCATGAATTAATTACGGTTATCAAATTACTGATTTACAAGGTTGATTTTATGATCATGGTTTCCCGACTTCTAATCGCCTACTTCAATTAGCTGTCTAACTCCATCGTTGAGCGGGGATATGCAGCCCTAATTGACGAGCATTTATATTTCATCTTGTTTTGTAATCAAGCTAGGTGTTCGTTCGGGCGTCACTCCTAAACACGAATCAACTCAATGTAATGGAAGATCAAGTTTTATGTATCCTTTGGTCTATCTACCTTAGCGTCTCTCGAGTTTAATATTAGACAATATATTTATCTCTATGGTGATCAAGCATGAAATACTAAAACAAGAATACAAAAGTAATTTAAGTGATAACCAATATTAATTCAAAACAATCGATGTTCAACAATTACCCATAGCCACAACCCCAGAACAAGGACCTTTAGCTACTAATGTCTGAGAAAAGAAGAAGAAAAGAACCCTAAAAAGTATTGACAACTTTTATATATAATGCCATATCATTGATCTCCCCCTAATAATTATTCTCATGGACTATTTATAGAGATAGAAACCCTAAATAAAATAACTGAATCCAAATCAAATTAGGAGACCAAACCAATAGAAATTAGTTTTCCGCGATATACTGTGCAACCGCTTCAACTCGCGCTGGCCACTTGCCTTCAGAATTGCAACGAGGCACAACTGACTTTCGCCTGATTCGCAATTCGCAATCTTCTCTCTAGCTACTTTCTATTCTATTATATACTAGAAGTGGATAGCCCATGCCAGCACGAGTCCAATATTGTAAAAATTAAACACAATAAAAAAGAGATTAGACAATGCAATAAATAATTATGCACTTAATGACGATTGGTATTAAGTATGGTCAATTATATAAGAAGTTAAGAATCAATGAGATTATTTAATTCTTAAAAGATGGCAGATAATTTACAAGTTCAATTTGGAATAAACATGATCTCATATAAAGAGAAATTATTTCTTACAATTTCCACTACAATGGAATAGTGATTGATTCCAGTAACAATCAAAAGTTGTTCACCACAATGCCCACCAAATTAAAAGCGAGTCAAGATAATAGTCTCATTCCAAGCTTGTATAGAAACAAAAGAGAAATTAGCACTACTATCTGCAAGATTTGATGCAGCTCATATCAATGGCATGGCTGCAAGATTTTACGTTTTGTCACCGAAAACAGCCAGCTTGGAGCAGCTCAAGTTGACACCAACATGATAGAATATCAAATACATTATGGATATCGTAGAAGGGATAATCATCCAATCAATGTAATCAAGAACTCGAGAATGCACATATATTCTAGACAGTTTGACCAACAGTGACTTGGCATTAGATTTTTCAAATCGAAATGTCTACACATCCCCCTGGTTCTTCTTCTTCAGAATCAAGTTTGTCTTATACACCTGAGACTTGAGAATACCAAAAGGCTCGAGGATCATTTCTCCACACATTTTGTTTTGACATCTATTTTTTACCTTTTGCTAATTTTCAATTTAAAAATACAAACAAACATGTGATAAAGTTGTTTTCCACTGCTTTAAAGGCAAAAATAATAATCCAAGTGCTAACAGGTTTTCAACAACTAAACATATTATTTTTTTTATCTGTTTTAGCTGTGGACGCTATTAAAGCAATTCCAGATAAATTTGAGTTCTCAACATGTTGAGAGCTTTATATAGCTGACAATGCATTTAGCTTTCTAACATCATTCCATCAAGATGCATCTCAAAAGTGTAATAAAATAAGTTTAAAGCTTGAAAATTTTATTTATGAAATTCAAGCTTTATGTCTGTCTTGTGTGAGATATTTTGAAATAGATGTCTTAGCTCTCCAATCAGACCTTGTGGAACACAATACAAGAAACATCATATGAATAAATTCAAAAATAAGAATGATCAAAATGGAGCAAAACATTACTAATTTGACGACCACAAAACCATATACCTTATTTGATCCCATGAGTGGGGTCTTATCAAGGTAGAGCGTAGGCAGACGTTACTTTGGTTTTTTGATAACCCTCAAAACTAAAATTTATTAATAAGAATGCATAGTAATTGAAGATGCTAGATAAGTACTAACCAATTCTTTGATCAAGGTGATTAATTGTAACATGTTTGAAAATTTGGCGCCAATTTGGTTTAGAAAAATTAGTCTTCACCCTTATCCCAAAGATTATGTCAACGCCACCTTTTAGCTTGCTGGATTGATTGAAGCTTCTTTACCTCGTCTTTCAGATTTTCAAAGCATCTTGAATCAGTATGTCACATAATTAGGAAGGATCATCCAACGTGTCCATGTGTGTGATTCTGAAGTATAGAAATTAGCAATTAGAAGAGATTTTATACGAAATAAAATAGAGTAGAGGATACAATACTTCGACGATGAACTTAATATTTTTAAATGTCATGTGATTCACAGCCAAATAAGCTTCATTTATCCAATTCACTATGTTGTTCCTCCTGCAATCTCTCCAAGACTCCAATAATCTAGCAAACAGAAGACATTGATCAAAATGTCCAGGACGGGAGGAGGTCAACTACTCTAAGGAAAAAACAACAGAATTATAATCATTGAGAACGCACCCACCGACATAACTAAAAGAGATCCTTAGAGTCGAGAAAAGACTCAATTTTATTTAATAGTCGAAAAATCCCCTTTTAGTTAGCTAGCCTAAACTCAGCAGTTCGTCAGGAAAACTGAAGAGTACGAACATCCCCCTCCGTTATGATTCCACTTAAATGCTTTCCCCAACTTTGAGTAGAGGACAGAGTTCAAACTCGAGACATGAACATCCCTCACCGTAATTATACTATTGATTCCCCAACTCGTAAATTCAGTTTACTCGAATATTAGCGATAATTTGAATTCTAGAGGTTAGGAGACTAATCTTAGTACTTATAAATCCTACTATCATTTAGCGTCTACGTGTAACCTCTATTATCAAAGTCACTTTCTTTCGCAACAACACACAACACCAAAAAATTTAGCAGATTCACTCAACAATAGAAATAATAAACAAAGGCATGAAAGAATTTACAAGAAGCAAATAAACGAACCTGTCAATTTGTGCCAAACATTTTTGGATGACATGATAACAACTGGTATTTCCCTAAACGATGAGCCCTGTTCGCAAAATAAGTTAGGAAAATTATAAGTAACAGAAGAAACCCATCATGAATGAGTAAAATCTTACTTCTTTCTACAAACTGCGTGTGCGACTTCGAATTCTGAAATTGATAATCTTCTCCTGAGTTTCTTAACCTCTTTGCCATAATGCTAGACAGACACAAAAATGAAAATTCATCAAAAACAGCAAAATCGCATCCAGATCAAAAAACAAGATAAAAATTAATTAATTTCATAGAAAGAGCAATAATCAAATATCGAATTGAAGGAAAAATAACCTGAACTATTTTCTGATATGACAAAAACCTCGAATTCATCACAATAGGGAATGAGAACGGAGGAGACGAAGGGGGAGAAATTGAGGAAAGCTGTTGAGGATACATGTTAGGCTTTGGATAAAATCAAAGTCTGAAGTGGTGGGCTACGTGTGTCTTTAGAATGAAAGACACGTATAACCAAATAGCTGAAAAGTCAAATATATCCTTAACTTTAAATTTATTGACATTTAAGCAGCCATGTTGAAACTTGAAGCTGCCTCTTCTAATATATAGAAATTACTTTATTAAAATTTAATCCATTAAGTGTATGCTTGATTTTCTTCTTTAATCTTTCATCTTTAATTCGTTTTAGCTTCAAACTTCTTCAACTTTACACCAATTTATTCCTACAAATAAAATACATTATTAAGCACAATTCATAAAATCCATGCTAAAAAAGACATATATAAATAATAAATGTGAGACAAATAATAATTAAAATATGTATTTTTTGACCTCACATCAATAAGAGAAATAAATACGGGCGCATAGAAGGGGTAGTAGATTACCAGGATGGAAATACTTTTGATGCTCTAAAGGAGGAGGGGGAAGAGGATGGCAAAGAGGAGGGCAACGACGATAAATCAGAAGAAATTAGTACATGAGAATGGATGAATAAGAGTTTTGGCAATAAGATAGCTATAGGGGAACAGATCAAAAAGGAAGATCAACAAGATACAAATGAAAGAAACTTGATTAATCAATTGGTGGATATCAAGGACACTGAGAAAGAGGTGGAAGCAAGGACACTAATCAGCAACAATCCAATAAGCAAGATGAAATGGGACAAAATATTCAAGAGGAGAATCTGAGTGATGAAGAAAAGGATGAAATGGAAAACAAAGTGCATTAGTGGTATATGAAAGTAAAGAAGAGGAGGTGCTCCCGTTAGCAATTGAAACTGATCATTCATGGCAAAAGCTGGAGAAAAATGACGAAAGCATAGATGGAGTGGACTTAACTAGGAACATTAATAACGTCGCAGTGGATGAGGATCTCTCCCCTAAGAAAGTTACCAGTTAAGAGACTCTCATACTAATAAGAAAGGACAAAATGCAAAGGTGAAGGATTTTATAGGGGCGCAAGCTTCTTCACGACATTCAAAGAAAACAATTCTCAAAAATCCAAAATATCAATGAGAGCGCTACAAAATATTAGGTCAGTAAATACGCGGAAGGCGTTTACTAGACTTATACAACTTCACAAAAGATTCCAATATTACTTTGTGGGATTGATTGAACCATTTGAAGAGAGACAAGGGATAAAAGATTTCAGGAGAAGATTAGGAATGCAACATGCCATCTCAAATTTCAATGGAAAGATATGGGCTTTCATTGATGGAATCATGGAGTATAAGGTAATAAGAGATGAAGACCAGATGTTAAATTTAAAGATTCAAAATCAAGGTATGGATATCGAAGTCTTGATCTCAGTAGTATATGCAAAATGCACTCAAAGGGAGATATTACAACTGTGGGAATCTATGGCTGATTTGGCGGACACGATAAATTCCATGTGTGTAATAAGAGGTGATTTTAATGTAATCAGTAGCGAGGAGAAGAAGTTAGGGGGACTCCCTGTCACAGAGGTAGAAGTAAGAGATTTCAATCACAATATTAATGTTTGTAATTTGGAGGATAAAGGTTTTAAAAGGAGCAAATATACCTGGTACAATGGGAGAACAGATAAACAATACATCTTTAAAAGGCTTGACAGAGTACTAAGCAATGAGATGTTGCAGGATGTCTTTACCATGCTAGAAGTAGAGCACTTGACTAGAAGTGGATCGGATCACGCCCCCTATCGATTACTTTGAAAACCAGTAGGTAGGGTGTGATCAAACCATTCAATTTTTTTAATTTCTGGTTAAAAAAAAGACTCTTTCAAGGAGGTAGTTCGTGAACATTAGAAAGTGGATTTTGAAGGCGAACCTTTTAACTTATTCCATTACAAGCTTAAAAAGGTAAATAAAAAAAAAACACTGACGCAGTGGAGTAAGGAGACCTTTGGCAACATCTTCAAAGAAATTGCAACATTAGAAAATATCATCAGAAGTCGAGAAGTGCAATTTGAATTGTTCCCTAAATATTTTCATACTGTAGTAAAGGGTAGAAGAAGCCGATTGAGAGTGAATAGAATTCAAAATGAAGAGGGTGAATGGGTGGAACAAGATAGCAGAAGCGACAATTGATTTCTACACTAAACAATTTGCCAAGCCTGACAAGTGCCTTTTATCAGAGTACATGGGATGTAACTGGGAATGCCATCTTTAACATGATCAAGTCCTTTTCTGTGGTGCGGAATTTTCTAGATATATTACTCACACCAATTTGGTATTTATAAAAAAAAAATGGTGGTCATCACTAAGGCTGGCAACGGGACCGGAATCGGAACGGAACCAGCCACCACGGGACGGAACCGAACCGGAACCGGTAATTTCGGAAAAAAATCAGTGTACCCGTTCCGGATCGGTAACGGACCGGTACCGGACCGAAAACCGGGTCCCAACTGTTATAATTAAAAATTTTTTTTATTAAAATTAAAAAATTAAGAACATTACACAAATAATATTAAAACTCTTATATTTTATTAGAAGCAAAAAAATTTATACTTTAAAAGTTTTAAATACAAACTTTAAAAGTATAAAAGTTTAAATTTCACAATTTAAAACTTTGAAAATTTAAATTCAAACTTTAAAATTAATAAATTATAAAACTATAAAAGTTTGAAAATTTAAATTTCAAACTATAAAACTATAAATTTAAATTTCAAACTTTAAAACTATAAAAGTTTAAATTTCACACTTTAAATTTTAGAAGTTTGAAAATTTAAATTCAAACTTTAAAACTATAAAACTGTAAAAGTTTAAATTTCACACTTTAAATTTTAAAAATTTGAAAATTTAAATTCAAACTTTAAAACTATAAAAGTTTAAATTTCACACTTTAAAAGTTTGAAAATTTAAAACTTTAAAACTATAAAAGTTTAAATTTCACACTTTAAAAGTTAAATTTGAACTTTTGAAGA
>JAJOOH010012350.1:0-29349 GCA_029582605.1 Solanum gracilifrons
AGACCCTAAACCCCAAAAACAAACTTAATTTTTTTTTTGGGGTGGAGGGTCTAGCTCGGGGGGTTGGCTGGTAGGGGGTGGGGGGGTGGGGGGTAAAAAATAAAAAATTGAAATTGAAAATATCTTTTAAAAACAACTTTTAATTTTATATTTTTTGGGAGGGGGTGGTAGGGGGCTGGGGGGTAGGGGTGAGGATGGGGTAAAAAAATAAAAAAAACATAGAAGCTAAAAATAGCTTTTAAAAACAAGCTTTAAATTATTATTTTTTTGGGGTGGTTGGGGGGGGGGGGTTGAGGGTAGGGACAAAATAAATTGATTTTTTTAACAACAAAAATTGTAATTTGAAGTTGGAAGAGAGTTTTGGAAAATGTTTTCCTTAAATTTTGAAGAAAAAAATGAGTTGATTTGGAAAACATTTAACCGAACCAAACATGAGAAAATTAGAAAACATTTTCCGGAAAATATTTTCCTTCATACCAAGCACACCCTATATGTAAAAGAAAGGTGTTCTTTTTGTAGAGTTTTGAACACTTCAACTAATCCGGAGTTGCTTGAGTGTACGACGTTGTTGGACTGTTGTATCCTAGAGGGGACAAGTCAAGAGTGATACTACTGGATCGGTGTAGATTATGACGTAGTGAGCTTGAATCTCCTTTAAGATAGCGAGTTATGTGCACCTTAGTGTGAATAAATTTTTTTATTCATTTTTGTCATTTTATTTTCAATTGAAATTTACACCAACATAAGAGCTTCGCAGCTAAAATTTTAAAATTCTATCTGTTGCAAAATGTGAATCATTTCAAGTATATAATATATCAAAAAGACTTGAAACATCTAGAGGAGCTCATATTTAAAATTGGAAAAAAGAATAAATATCCCCCTGAACTATCGTAAATGGTATGCAGATACCATCTGTCATACTTTTGGGACATTGGTATACTACCCGGGCAATTTCAGCTAATTTTGTTGGCAATTCTTACTAGCTAGGATCAGTTTATGAAACAATATCAGGAGTTTTTGTGCTCTGCTTCTTAGTCCTTTTTGTTGATGTTTCTTATACGTTATGTAAATTCTGATTGTCAATTTCTAATTTTGACAAAGAAACTGTTATTATTATAAGCTTGATTACATGTTACAAAAGTTCATACAATATATGAGCAATGGCCACAAGCATTGGATACAAGGGAAAACACTCTCTAATTTATGATTCTATATGTCACGACCCTATTTCTCGAGTCATGATGACACCTATTATACCCTATCAGTAGGTAAGTCAACCCGTAACCCAGAACATCAAGCAATGAGCGAAAAGGCAGAAACTAGCGAAAACAATAATCTAAACAAGGACAACAAGGCGGAAGCAAACCAAAATAAATATATACAGAAATCCCTCCCAGAACCTGGAAGTCACTAGTACAAAGTTATCTAATAAAGAGTGCAAGTCCCAAAAGTGGACCACAACAAAGTGTGTCTCAAAGGCAACAAGACTAGCTAAAACAAAAGAAGTAGACAAGACAAACCCAAAACGCCAAGTGCTCGCCCTCGTCTCCAAATCACAACTGCAAAAGAAGGCTGGAACTAATCACCGCTGGTAACTGGTATAGGGACCTGCATCATGAAATAGATGCAGAGTATAGCATGAGTACCAAAACAACAGGTACTCAGTAGGCATCAAAGGCCGACTGAGCAAAAAGGGTAAAAACAATAAGAAAGGATAGAATCTAGACACAGAGAGGTCAAAACGGATATGAAAAGAAAGCACACGAGCACACCAGAAATAAACTAAGTACAACTAAACTAAACCTAACTGGACCCCCATAAGCCCAGAAGGTACACTCTTGCGCAAGTTTAAATAAAACCTGAACGGACCCCCATAAGCCCGACAGGTACACAGAAAAACTAAGTCTATTGATAAAGAAGAAAACCGGGCTCCCAGCCCAAAGTAACCAAGATAATCCATCAGACTCCACCCAACCAGCAGTGCACTCCCAACCTAGCTAGAAAGAGTGACCCTAGGGGGAACCCAACAAAACAAACAGTCCACTTCCAGCCCAGTTAGAAAGAGGGACCCATGAGTGAGGTAGATATCACGAATCGTCCTACCATGCAGTCAGCTCTCAGCCCAACTAGAAAGAGCGACCCGGGGACACCCAGACAGCAGCACACTCCCAGCCCAGCTAGAAATAGAGGCCCAGGGGCTATCGTCGAAATCACCGAGTCTACCCAGCCAGCGATACGCTCCCAGCCCAGCTAGAAAGAACGATCCCAGGGGTGATGGTATCTCCAATAGGATCCAATCCAACAATAGCCACCGTGGAATACCGTCCATTCTAAGAAATCACAGAAAAGGCTCCAAGCCTATACTATCTCAATCCCACACCTTTAGTGATGCACTGAACCTTCGAGAATGTGTCGGAACCGCGAAACTAGAAGGATAAGATACATAAGTGCAGCAAGCAGCGATAGCCCTAATCTAAGTCTCAAACTATCAGACTCAAGTCTGCTACTCCAGTCTACAAGGAGCTAAGTCATCCGAACGACATCGGCAGAGTCAAGGCTATCCAGTCCACACGGGTCATAAGTCTAAGGCAATGCTAGCATAACCTAGACTAAGGACATCATGCTTATGGTTAAGGAAGAAAAAAGCATACAACACATAGCATACAAGCATACAATAGCATTTAGCACACAAACATGCAACTCTACTAAACCGGTTAACATGATACTATACCCGAAATATGGCCAATCGATCCTAACATGAGATATCTAATCAAAGTAAAGTAGGAAACTGGTACCCACCCCCAATTCACTTCAATCAATATGCTTTTACACAATTAAGCTCAATCTAATAGAAAGGAAGTCGTAGCCTACCTTAAAGCCGACTGCGCGCGCTCCAAATTACTTTGCCGGAGATTTTCCTTCTCGAACGACCCTTGCACGATGTCACTCTATCAAATATAGGATCACAACGTTAGTACGATCGCTTAAACACCAAAATCACAACAAACAGAGACGGGTCAATTTTGGAATCAAAACAGGAATCGTGGGATCCGCACCGAACTGTCCGAATTTGACTCCGTCAAGAGACCCAAAACAGTACCCCAAACTTACACAATTCGGGGCTCAAAACGCAGCAAAACCCAACATGCAAGGAAAACCACATTTTAAAACAACTTAAAAGAAAACATGCAGCAGCCTTAACTCGAAATTTATAAGGATCTAATGGTGATCAGCACTGCTTGAACACTCTACAACGAGGCCACGACAATTCCCAACACGTGGGACTTCGAATCACCCAAAATCGAGCTAAAATGAGTGAGATATGACCAAAACAAGGATGCCAAAAACAAAAGCTCGAAAAAGGGTACATCAGTCAGGTTTATCGCGAAATTACCTCGAACTACGTGCACCCAACTACTTCCAAACACTCTACAGCAAAGTCACCGAAAATACGAAGCTCCCGCGCTTCGAATCGCCTAATTCGGTTGAGAGATGAGAGAGTTATAAGGGTTTTAAGTTTGGAAGATGGTTGTTGATAAATCTGCATTTATAGCAGATTTTTCTGCAATAACTTTCCAAAAACTTAAAACTCCGACGGGGTGCTTTGATCTCGTTCGGAACCCCGTGCACGCAAACGAAATATGCAATCATACCAAATTCGATAATCCGGACTCAATGGCATAGTCAAAATTTTCATACGAGGTCATATTGACAAAAAGTGGATCCCACACCCAACTGTCATTTAAGTCAAAAACCACAAAAGGGCTCGAAAAAATCTCAGAAACATCGAGACACAAAAGAAGGGTCAATCTAGACCAAACTCGACATTCCGGAGTTAACCGCGCTGACGAAATTCTCATCCGAGCGCGTTTACTCAGAATGTTGACTAAAGTCAAACTTAGGCTTAAACTTAAAGTTAAAACGCTTAATCACACCGACTCACACTGAAAACCTCGGGAGTCATGCCGACCATTCTTCTAGCCTAAAATGACCCTTCCGGAGCTGATGAAATCGTCAGAATTGGATTCCGATGTCATATTCTTGAACTTTTGATCTAAATGATCGTTCAAGGTTTCTAAGCTCCAAAACACTAAAACTCACACAATAACCAAACGAACGACCAGCTGACCGAATTGTCAGTCCCAGCAAGTCAGACTTGGGGTCGCTACAGGAACGCTCTAAACTACACACAGAAATGACTAGGAGGGTCATTACACTATATTAGTTCCTCGCGAACATTAGCAAGACTAGCTAATTGGTCTGCAATCAAATCTAAGCGCTTCATCATCCTCCAACACTTTAGTCTTGTCATTAGCAATCAAAAAACTTGTACCATTCGGATACATTGTAGACATGCCAGCCATAGTTTCAAATATAATGATGCAGCCAAATCCCCTGTTGATCGGTCACCCTTAACTATATCCTCTTTTACAGCAACCTTGTTTCTCTTCTTCCTTATGTTTCTCATACTAACTTTAACTATGACTGGAAAATTGTCAAACTCCAGTCTCCAGATTATTGGCTGGACGCCTGGACCCATAAATTGTAAAGTAGTAATTGTCCAAATTAGAATGTCTACTTTTGCCTTAAGAGATACTATTTTATTTATGAGAATGTGATATTCTCATTCTGAGTTTAGGTTCATGGAAAACTGTACCGTTCACTCTTCGTTATGTTTCTCATCATCCTTATGCTCTCAGAAAAGTCTGGTTACCAAAAAGATGGAATATTTTCATGTGCCAAAGGAACAAGATTTAGCATGGTTTCCGGCAGTGCTTGGGTTCTATTTTGAGAGCTTGGAACTTGAAGATGGATCTGGCTTGAGATACTGCAATAAACAAGTTTGTGATTACTACTTTTGATAGAGTAATTGTGTTGTTAAGTTTGTTTTCAGTTTTATTCCTTAATTACTTTGATCAACTTCCTGAATCTTTTATTAGCTTTAAAATCTCTTACATTTGGAGACAGGGGCGTATCTAGAGGGGTGCCGTGGGTTCACGTTAACCCATGCTCCCCTCTCTAGATCATATATAGTTGTGTTATATTTTTTATAAAATATTTAAATATAGATGTGTGAACCCACGTTCAAAGTATCATATAATAATACGATGATGATTGGGTGCACCCCTCTAAGTGAGGATAGAAATTTAAATCTTATATTTATCTAGTCTTTTACTAACACATCTCTAAGTGGTTATTGGTTACACTTTTGGCGTTTCAACTAATTATTCTTTTGTTTTTTTCCTTTAATCTTTTAAAATTTTCAAGTGTGTTACATTGAAAATTCCTAAAATAATTAGCACTGTAAAATTTTTATATAATTAAATCAAATGTGTATATTAAAATTTAAAACTAGTAGCATTATATGTTTTGGACCTATAATTTTAAAATTTAATGGCTCATATTAAAAACCTAAAAGTCAAACCGATCAAATAGATACATTTTTTTGTAATTGTGCACCAATCTTGCGGAAATCCTGGATACGCCTCTGTATTGGAGAATTGTTTTAGAAATATAATGTTGTGTTCATTTATTTATTGCAGTAGATATATTATTACATTTGGAGAATTGTTTTTGTTTCTTTGATGTTTTTATCTTATCTTTTTTAACTTATATTTTTTCCTTTTAAACTTGTTTTGTAAAATATATATTCTTTAGTGGAAGGTTTATTGAAAAAGCTTTTTTATCCTTTGAAAATAGCAATAAAATTTGCATATATTTTATCCTCAGAATTCACTTGTGATAACACAACGGGTTTGTTGTTAGTTGTTGGAAGTGAAGTTTCATGGACGACTCATCTAATATTCCCTTTGAAATGCCAAAGCAATGTCAATAGTTGCCACTAAAATATTAACAACTTTTAATATTTCACCGTCTTAATTCATATCACACGCTTTTTATTAATTAATCTTTAAAAACGATACATTTTCTTATTTGTAAATTTTTAATGACACTATCAGTATATTACATATGTTGGATTCTCTTATTTAGCAAAAAAAATCTATAAAGGTATATGTTTTTTAAGAATAATTTTAAAACATCACAAAATCTTTTCATATATTTTATAAGACACAAGTACCTCCTAGACTATGACCAAAATCTCAAAAACACACCTTAACTAATCTAAGGTCCTATTACCCTCCTAAACTCATTTTTTGTGTAATTTTGTACACCTTTTGGATTACGTGGCACACTCCGTGACTCCACTTAAGTGAGGGGCGTGGGAGATGTTTGGAGGCCTCGTAGGCCAAAAAGGTGTACAAAATTATTATTTTCATTACCTTATTCTTTAATAGTATTACTATTGTTGTTTTTATGTTTGTTATTCTTACTATTTTCACTATCAATTTTTTTTGCTTTTGATATTTTTGTCTTATCTCTTTTATTTTATATATTTTTTCCTTTTAAACTTGTTTTGTAAAAAGTATCCTTTTTAGTCGAGGAAAAGACTTTTTATCCTTTGAAAAAATATAGTATAAAATTTACATATATTCAATGTTGTTGTTGGAAATAATACAACGTGTATGTTGTTGTTGGAAATAAAGTTTAACTGATGCATCTAATATTCCCCTTTGAAATGCCAAAGCAATGTCAATAGTTGCCACTAAAATATTAAGAATTCTTAATACTCTTATTATTATTTCAATTTATACGATACATTCTTGTTTAATCAACCTAAAAAAGGAAATATTTATGTATTTTAAATTTTTTTAATAACACCATTGATATTTTACTCATGTCGGATTCTCTTATTTGGCAAAAGGTTTATAAAGGTATAGTCTTTTTAAAACTAGTTTTAAAACATTGCAAAATCTTTTTATATTTTTTACATTTCGTATCCAGTTAAATTTAATTACCTAAATTTAGATAGAATGAGTAGTTTTTGTTTTTATTGATATACCAATAAACTGATAAAGAAAATTATTCATTATTATTTTGATATTAACAAAAAGCCAAGACAAGTCTTTGCTACGTCTTACTCACCAATAAACTGATAAAGAAAATTATTCATTATTATTTTGATATTAACAAGTCTTTGCTATGTCTTACTCCAAAAACATTCTTCAATATATCTTGGAAAAACTTGACATCTTTCCTTGAATGAAAATAAATTCTCCGTTTCAATGACTACTCTCAAAACTAAATTGGGTTTGACTAAATTAATATTAAATATTTAAAAATTATAAAAAGTACTTTTAATTACAATTCTTCTTGTATATTCACAGTCCATATTAAGTGAATTGTTGGGTATGACACATCCTTAAAAAAGAAAAAAAACTTTAAGGATATAGTTTAAAGACTACTTTTCACTATTACCTTTTTAAATCATTTTCTTAGTAGCTCGTTGCTACAACTTCTATTTAGCTTGTTTCATGCTTACTCACTTCACTCGTTCTCACTCTCGCTCAGTAGCGATTCTTCATTCTTTAGATAGCCGCGTGAGAGCTTTGACATTCCATTTAGTCCAGGTCCTTATAGTTCCAGTCAAATCATGAGTAAAGCTCGACACTGCTACCGAAGCTCTAGGAAAGTAAATTACTTTGTGTTTTTCTTGCCGTCTTTTCATTGACAACTCCATACTTTTTTGTGGTTTTTCTTGCCGTCCTTTCATCAACAACTCCATACTATTTTCCAACCTCGGCAGGTACGAAGCCTTCTCAAGTCTTTTTGGTTTTTTTTTTAGCCCTTCGTAGGAAATTAGAATAATACATGATGAACAACTTGTTCCCAGATAGAAGGAGACAATTTTATTGAGTTTGTTTTTCCTCAAGATCTGGTTTGATTGTTAACCCTCTTCTTTAACAACGAATTTTCTTTCAATAATGGAAAAATTGTAATGGAAGATTCATTTGTCGTCCTACCAATAATTCATATGAACCCAAAGTCCGCCTATTTTTCTTCAACGGGAACACACCTAAAAATGGGTTAACTCGACTCGAACTTACCATGCTAGCCACTAAAAGCAGAAATTTAGAAAGAAGCATGATCAAATCGAAAGCCACAACAGAAAAACTTAGAAAGGTTGATGAAGACATGCCAATTATTTGTCTAATGGAAGATTGTCGGAAAAGTGCCATAACCAACTTTAAAGATAGTAATCGTTGGAGACGGTTATAGGGTTTTAAATTCATTGTTACCAAAATGGACTAAGGATATATTCGTAATTTTAAGTCTCAATCTAGGGCTGGCTGGAATATAGCAACACTGCCGCAGTGTGAGTAAACTTGTGAACTGATTCTTGAAGGTTAATTCCATGGCTGATCAAAGCTACAATGAAGAAGATTACTTAGTTTTAAGCTGCAATTTGCCCAAAGATGCAATGGAACTGATACTTGTAGGGCTTCCGGTCAGATCGCTGCTCCGATTTAAGTGTGTCGCCAAATCATGGTATACGTTCATCAAGAGCCCTAATTTTATCAAAATGCACAGCAATCATCAAATCTTTCGTGTTCCTTCTGTCATTATCTCTTACCACAAAATTGATCTTAGCTGCTTCCGGCCTGAAATTTTTTCACTCCATCTTCGTCCTGTTTTACGCAACATTGAACAGTATAATTCCCCTATAAAGCAGCAACTGTATTCACCTTTTGCAGCTCATGGGATGAGATTCGAGTTTTGCTACAATGGCTTCATTTGTTTTACGAAGGATATCTATACCTCACCAGTAGTTATCCTCTGGAATCCCGCTAATCGTAGATACAAATGCATCAATATACCCTCTGAGTGCTCCAAATTTACTGATCTAAAAATCGGGTTTCATCAACAAAGCAATGAATATAAAATTTTGAAAGTCCCTTTTCAGATGTTGAGGGATGATGAATCAACGAAAGTTGCTTGGGTTTATACCCTGAGTTCAGGTTCATGGAAAACCGTATCATTCACTCTTCCTAACCTAACTGGTTCTTCGGAACCTCAGATTTCTGTGAATGGTTTTGTGTATTGGCTGGCTGGACGCGAGGTGGAATATGTTATCTGCTTTGATTTGATTAAGGAAGAATTCAAACTTATAGATATTCCTGATGATCGTGGTTTTGATCGCCAACTTGTTCATAGAAAGCTTATGGTTTCGAGAGGATCACTTGCGATGATGGTCTCCGTTGAGGATCGTACTAAGAATACTGAGATATGGATGCTCGTGAATGAAAAGAGTTCATACTCTTGGACTAAGAAGTTCAATTTAGAACCTTTCTCCGAAAAAACAATGTTGTTGGGAATGTTGAACGATTATAAGCTTCTCGTCGTTGTTTTAAAAACTCATCCTTGTGGTCTCAGACAAGTCTACTCTTATGATCTGGTTACCAAAATGATGGAATATTTTCATGTACCAAAGGAACAAGATTTAGCATCGTTTGTGGGAGTGCATGGATGCTATTTTGAGAGCTTGGAACTTGAAGATGGATCTGGCTTGAGATACTGAAATAAACAAGTTTATGATTACTACTTTTGATAGAGTAACCGCGTTATTAAGTTTGTTTTCAATTTTATTCCTTAATTACTTTGATCAACTTCCTGAATCTTTGATTTGTTTTATTGTGCATTTCAGTGGAAATGCCAGAACACCTTTTAAATCTGCTACATTTGGAGAATTGTTTTTGAAATATTTCTGTGTTCATTTGATTGCAGTAGATATATTATGATGTTGAAAGTTTTTTGTGTTAAGAATGTGTCAAGTAAACTTTATACGACTGTGGTTAGATTGATTATATCGTATGGGGTTGAATGGTGATCAGTCAAGAACTTACAAGTTCAATAGATCAAAAAATAGAGGAAATGTGAATGCATAAGTAGATGTGTGGACATATTAGGAACAAAAAAATATGAGACAAGGTGAGTGTGGCCTTCGTGGCACAAGATGCAGGAATTAGTGATATTGAAATGATTCAGGCATGTGAAGAGGAGGAATGGAGACGATCTAGTGAGGAGGTGTGAGAAGTTGAATAACAGCCTAAGGAGATATATAGATAGACAGAGGAAAAATCGGGAAAAGGTGAGAAGTTGAATAATAGGAAGAATTGGAAAGGTGATTAGATAAGATAACACCTTCAGCTGATCACCGAAGACATGACTTAATTAGACAAGAGAGAATAAAGGTTGAAATTAGAATAGAGGATTAGCAAAAAGTTAGAGGCGATTTCTTTCTTCTGAGAGGAAGGGGGCATGATTTTATTTTAGAGCATTTTATCTGCTCTCTCTTCTCCTTACCATTATCATTCCTGTATACAAGCTCACACTTCCATGGAAGGACTTCTGTGTTAACCTAGTGAAGTTACAACCTGTACCACAATTTATGGTGGTCTGCTGGCAAAAACCATAGTTTGGATTCCTCAAGCTAAACACAGATGGAAGCTTCGACAAAGACAATGGAAGAGCAGGACTTGGAGGTGCTCTCAGAGATGAAAAAGGACAATTGATCATGGCCTTGTCCATCCCATTCCACTGCACCAATCACAACACTGCAGAAGCAAAGGCAGCTTGGTATGGTGGAAATTGGTGCAAATAAAATGGATACACCAACCTTATCATAGAATCAAATTCCATAGTGATCACAGATATCCTCAAGAACAAGAAAGTTGTCAGCTTTAGAATTAATAGAATTATTGAAGAAACCTCAGATATGCTCAAGCAAGCTACTATCAGGGAAGCTAATCACCTTGAGGATTGGCTGGCGAAAATGACAATGGACTCACATGATAGCTCTATCGACTTATCTTCAAACGAGCTACCTAATGGTGCAAAAGGTCCCTATCTCTTGGATAAGAGACAAGTCCCTTCCATTAGATCAAAATTTGACAAAGCTAATTTTTTTGTTAGTTAGGCTAACTTTTCGTATAGTTGTAGAATGAGCAATAAGTCTTTTTTGTTGGGAGCTCTTTTTTTTTTTCCAGGATAGTCTCTATCTTTGTGTTGTAATTAAACTTTTGGAATGAAATACAACACACTTAGATAGTCGACTGTGTGTAACCTAAAACAGCCGACATAGGGTTTCTTCAGGTGGCTCCTACATAGGCAGCAACTGCGCAGCTCTCATGGCTTCTACGGCCACTGGATGGCCTCCTTTCGAGGTTGTCCAATCCGCCCGACCACCCCAAACCACCACATACGCCACCCTTTTGAATTCCAATACTCTATATCCTAAACAATCTACCCTAATCAACTAAAAAACAAATGTAAAATCAATCGAAATAATTCATGGAGAACCTACTATCACGTTTTCAAAGGAGTAAATGTTAGAATATATGATAAATATATTCTGATTCTTTGTAAATATCACATTAGTTAAAGTGTATATTTAGTTCCTCTTATAGCTAGTTAGTTTCCTTAATTATAGCCTTGTATTGATTGCATATAAACCATTGATATCAATGAAATAAGCAAGGGATTAAACTCTTTCAAAAAAGGCAAGACTTTATGATCGAAAAGGGATTGCATCAAGCAGTGGTGCTTAAATTATCCCATGGTGCTCCAGATCTGAAGGTATTAAGATCAATTTTACCGAAACATCTTGGTACCAAAGGCAACTGTTTAATTGACTTACTTGCTCCAAGACAAATTTTGTTGAGGTTTGATTAATATGAAGATTATGTACTAGTTTTATCTCGCTCAGTTAATTATCTTCTCTACAATGGAGAGGAGCACCAATGTAGGGATTTTCCATGGCCTATTGGATATAATCCTAAGGAGGAAACGACGTTAGCTATGGTTTGGATTTCTTTACCGAACTTGTCTCCAGATTTGTTTGCAAAGAAGTCTATGTTGTCTATAGCATCGGCAGTCGGGAAACCAATAGTTATAGATAAAGCCACTCAAATCAAGTCAAGACCTAGCACAACTATGGTCAAGGTTATACTTGATTTAATGGAAAAGCTTCCAAATCGTACAAGGTTGCAGTTTGTGGATGAAAAATCTGGTAAGTTGATCGAGGTTTTTCAGGAGATTGTATATGATAATCTACCTTTGTATTGCAATGATTGTAAGCACCAAGGTCATGATGAATATAGTTGTCGTTTGATCTCGAAAAGAAATCAAAATAACAAACAAATTGATGATACCGTTGAAGTTGCTTTAAAAGGTATTATCGATAGTGAAAAGTATCAAGGTGATGCGAGAGAAATACTAAATGATAAAAGAAAGATAGTAGATGTCGATCAAAGTAAAGCTACTTCTTTAGATCGACAATTGGTTGCTGCCACTTTCTGAGCAAAATCGTGCAGATTCAATGGATGTTGATACAAGTAATATTGGTGTTCAAACAACTACCGAAAATAAAGGTGATTGCAATAACGAACAGGTTGCTATTAATGAGGTGCAATCAAAAGATGTTGGGCTGAATTTGATGTCTAATGCAACTAAAAATGCAGGGGAACACCAAAAGTTAGGGTTGATGCGCCGTGAGTTGGTTCAGGGCAAAAATTAATGGATTCAGGACAAAAACTAATGTATACATCTGATGTTGAAGATGCTGAAAACTCTGGGCAGCATGTTTTGCAAGTTGAAAATGAGAATGCAATCAAAAATTGGACATTGGTTGCACACAAAAATTCAAATAGTAGTCAGACTCTTTCCCCGACTAGTCAAAATAATTCTACATGTAGTGAAAAGGGTGCGACTGAAAATTTCCATGACAATGAGAAGAGGCATGATATTAGTAATGCCTCAAGAGATCTATTATGTTTGAATAGCTTTGATGCTTTATTGAAGACTACTGGAAAGTAAGTAAGGTTAACAGAGAATGACAACGATTTGATCCAAGAAAAACAGGTCTCACCACCTGCTTTGAATAGCAAATTAAGTCCAGAAGCTCTCGTATTTATGCCTAAATGTGTGATTGCAAAGAAGAATGAGTCAAGGGCCTTAGTGTCAAATACAATTGATTTGGACGAGGATTCTCTTGATGAAGATGAGGAGACAATATGTTGGACATATGCTTTGATAGAGTGGCTAGGGAAGGGGATATATCACCTAGGCAACAAAGAAGTGGAAGCAACAAAAGCGAAAAGAAGACACATGGAAGGCAACATAGTTGGGACGGTAAAAGGACTGAGGAGTTTGTTCCAAGGCACCTACCTATGCGACAGGCAAAGCAGAACCATTTGACAGTATCAATAGGTTCAACAAGATCCAATAAATACATAAAGAAGGTATGAATTATCAAGTGTTATTGGATAGGTTTGAAGAAGAAGACAGGAGAAAATTACTTCAAGTTACTTTTGATGGGCAATCAATATAGAAAGTTTGAGGTTGATAACTCAACTTTCTTCTTGATTGACATATTTTTACATTATTTAAGCATCCTCATTTGTAATATCATCATGGAGTGTATTACAAACTCTGTGGTGATTAGAAAAATACTTAGTTCTATCTAGTTCGTATTTTCTTCATGCTTGTTAGGTAGCAGAATTTAGGTACTTTATTAGGATTAGTAAGGTAAGGCCTAACCCCCCTTGCTTGTACTTATCCCTATTGATATTTTTTTATGTTTAATAAAACGCTGCTAGACACTGTCTAGTGGTAAAAAAAAAAACACCCAGATAGTCACTCGGAAAATTAAAAAAAAACGATTGTTATTTTATGTTCGTTATTCTTACTATATTTTCACTATCAATTTTTTTCTTTGATATTTTTGTCACATTTTTTTATTTTATATAATTTTTCCTTTTAAATTTATTTTGTAAAATATATCTTTTTTAGTCTAGGGTTTATTGAGAAAACTTCTTTATCTTTTGAAAAAAACAGTATAAAATTTACATACATTCAATCTTGTGATAATACAATGGGTATGTTGTTGTTGTTGGAAATAAAGTTTCATTGATGCATCTAATATTCCTTTTTGAAATGGCAATGCAATGTCAATAGATATCATCAATATTTTACGCACGTTGGATTCTCTTATGTGGCAAAAAGTCTATAAATTAAAGGTGTACTCTTTTTATGAATAGTTTTGAAACATTGCAAAATCTTTTCATATTTTTCACATTTCGTATTCAGTCAAATTTAATCAAATAAATTGTGACAGAGAGTGAATGGTTTTTATTTTTATATATTGACATCCAATAAACTGAGAAAGAAAATTATTGATAATTATTTTGATATTAACAAAAAGCCAAGACAGGTTTTTCGTAGGTCTTACTCCAAAAACATTCTTCAATATGTCTTAAAACTAGACCTATTTCCTTGAATGAAAATAATATCCCATTTCAATGTCTACTCTCAAAACTAAATTGGCTTTGATTAAATTAATATTAGATATCTAAGAATTATTTAAAAAGTACTTTTAATTACAATTCTTCTTATATATTCATATCAAGTGAATTGTTGGGTATGACACACCCTTACGAAAGAAAAAACTTTTAAGGACATAATTTAAAGACTACTTTCCACTATTACCTTTTATAATTATTTCAAAACTTGCCTCTTAGAAGAGTTTGAAACTATATTTATATTTGAAACTTTAACACAATCATTTCCTTAGTAGCTCGTTGCTACAACTTCTATTTAGTTTGTTCCGAACATACTCACTTTATTGGCTCTCGTTCAATAGCAATTCTTCATTCTTTAGATAGCCGCGTGAGGGCTTTGACATTCCCTTCAGTTCAGGTACCTAGTTCTAGTCGAATTGCGAGTAGTGGCAGAGCCAAAATTTTTGTCAAGGGTATTCATACTTTAGGACAAGTAAAAAAATAAATATTGTTGTTCTGTTCTCTTTTTTAACTTAAAAAATGGAACTAAAATAATTAAATAAACACCTAAGTTTGGGCTCAAACCCAGGCCTCCAAGGCGAATCTGAACAGCCTTATCCACTAGGCGCTATCTTTCTTTACTATGTCAAGGGTGTTCAATAGTTAGTATAATTCAAAAATATCGATATTTAACATATATCTTTACAAAAAATTTCCAACGAAGGTTGTTCATCTGACCACCCTTAGCTAGGTGTAGCTCCTCCCCTGATTGCGAGTAAAGCTTGACACTACTAGCCAAACTCTACGACAATAAACTACTTTTAATTTTGATTTATCTTGCAGTCCTTTCATCGACAACTCCATACTATTTTTCAATCTCGGCATGCACGAAGACTTCTCAAGCCTTTTTGTTTTTTTTTTGCCCCTGGTAGGAAATTACAATAATGATGAACAACTTGTTCCCAAATAAAAGTATTCGTCATGTAACTCATGTTTCACTTGTTGTTCAATGAGATAGGAGACAGTTTCATTGAGTTTGTTTGTCCCCAAGATCTGGTTTGATTGTTCACCCTCTTCTTCAACAACGAAAGTTCTTTCAATAATAAAAAAAATCCTACTGGAAGATTCATTTGTCATCCCGCCAAATTCATCTTCGGACAAGACGGTTGTTGCGCCTATATTATAGGGCTTTAAATTCATTGTTACCAAAATGGAATAAGGTATATTCGTAATTTTAAGTCTCAAGCTAGTGTTAGTACATATATATATTTTCCAGTAGGGTTAGCATAGATGCCTAGATAGGGTCCACATTTTATCCTAAATTTGAACTTATGAACTGATTTTTGTAGGTTAATTCCATGGCTGATCAAAACTACAATAAAGAAGAAGATTACTCAATTACAAACTGCAATTTGCCGAAAGATGCAATGGAGCTGATACTCGTAGGGCTTCCAGTCAGATCGCTGCTTCGGTTTAAGTGTGTAGCCAAATCATGGTATAATTACATTAGGAGCCCTAATTTTATCAAAATGCACCGAAATCATCAAATCTATCGTATTCCTTCTGTCATTTACTCTTACCAGAAAAAGAATGTTAGCTGCTTCAGGCCTGATATATTTATGCTCCATCTTCTTCCTGTTTTGCGCAACACTGAACAGTATAATTCCCCTATAAAGCAGCAATTGTATTTACCTTTTGATGGGGTGAAATTCGAGTGTTGCTGCAATGGCTTCATTTGTTTTATGAAGAATATCTATACCTCACTAGAGTTATCCTCTGGAATCCTGCAAATCATAGATACAAATGCATTAGTATACCCTCTGAGTGCTCCAAATTTACTGATCTAAAAATCGGGTTTCATCAACAAAGCAATGAATATAAACTTTTGAAAGTCCCTTTTCAGATGTTGAGGGATGATGAATCAACGAAAGTTGCTTGGGTTTATACCCTGAGTTCAGGTTCATGGAAAACCGTATCATTCACTCTTCCTAACCTAACTGGTTCTTCGGAACCTCAGATTTCTGTGAATCGTTTTGTATATTGGCTGGCTGGATGCAAGGTGGAATATGTTATCTGCTTTGATTTGATTAAGGAAGAATTCAAACTTATAGATATTCCTGATGATCGTGGTTTTGATCGCCAACTTGTTCACAGAAAACTTATGGTTTTGAGAGGATCACTAGCGATGATGGTCTCCGTTGAGGATTGTACTAAGAATACTGAGATATGGCTGCTCGTGAATGAAAAGAGTTCATACTCTTGGACTAAAAAGTTCATTTTAGAATCTTTCTCCAAAAAAACAATGTTGTTGGGAATGTTGAACGATGATCATAAGCTTCTCTTCGTTGTTTTAAAAAATCTTCCTTATTGTCTCAGACAAGTCTACTCTTATGATCTGGTTACCAAAAAGATAGAATATTTTCATGTGCCCAAGGAACAAGATATAGCATGGTTTGTGGGAGTGTATGGGTGCTATTTTGAGAGCTTGGAACTTGAAGATGGATCTGGCCGGAGATACTGAAATAAACAAGTTTGTGATTACTACTTTTGATAGAGTAATTGCGCTATTAAGTACTGGTTTGTTGTTTGTTTTCAATTGTTTTCCTTAATTACTTTGATCAACTTCCTGAATCTTTAAACGGTTTTACTGTGTGCATTTCAGTGGAAATGCCAGAATACCTTATGAATCTGCTATATTTGGAGAATTGTTTTAGGAATATTGTTGTGTTCATTTATTGATTGCAGTAGATATATTATGATGTTGAAAGTTTGAAACAGGTTTTCTATTTATTGGATTTACCAAATGTTAGTTCTACATAGAATTGTTGGGCAATGATGATCAGCACGTGTTATTTGAAATTTTTGATTCTTGTAAATGATGTGATGTTCTGTGCCATTTTTTGTCTTAAGAATGTGTCATGCCAAGGCTTGAAAGATAAACTTTATAGAGTGGTGATTAGATCGATCATATGTTGGTCAGTTAAGAATTCACAAGTCCAATAGATGAAGAGGTAGATGAAATGAGGATGTCTAGATGAATGTATGAACATATTAGTAGAGAAAATATTAAGAATTTTTTGTTGGGATAAGGTGGGCGTGATCTTCTTGGCACAAGATGCGGAAAGTGGGATTAAAATGATCCAGACATATTGTGAATAGGAGGAACGGAGACAGCCTATTGAGGAGGTGCGAGAAGTTGACAATCATCGCCTAAGGAGAGGTAGAGATAGATCAAGGAAGAATCAGGAAAATGTGATTAGATAAGACAACACCTTCAGCGCACCAAGGACATAAGAGAGTATAAAGATTGAGTTTAGGATAGAAGATTAAATTTCTTTCTTTGAGAGACGGGAATTTTATTTTAGAGCATTTTATGAGCTCTCTCTTCTCCTTACCATTAGCAGTGTATTTTTTTTTCTTTACCTTACTCTTTAATTGTATTACTACTGTTGTTTTTATGTTTGTTACTAGTTCGGGGAACATGCGTTGCACGTTTATTCTTTACTGTCATACAAATTTGTATAGGTCAAATCTAACGTTGATAATTATCAATTATATTACTCTTTAATTTGTATATGTGGTTCCTTGCAAATATAACAATGTCAATTAATTCTTTTCATTTAATTTTGGTTATTTGCTGGCAAAATAAAAAATGTTGAAAATATAAAACTAATCAAGATAATATAACATATAGTATGTGTTGAAGTGATGAACTCTTGCTCTAAATTTAAGAAATGGACGCAAATATATCTAACAAAATTAATAAAGACATAAAGAATAAATATATATTTACCATGTTAATTAGGGGGGAAATGACCAATGATCACCAAAATACAAAAGTGAAGTGGACTTATATTTTCAGTTCACTTTATACAAAAGATCATCACCAAAAATCTATTAAACGACAAAAATAATTGCAACCCAAAAAACTCATCATAAAATACAAACCAGTAAATAAAGTGCAAATATATATACACACACAAAAAGAAGGATCTTTTGAGCAAGATAACTAAAGAACATTAGTAAAAAGAGAACAAATAATGATACAACCCACCCGAAAAGAAGTTTCATCATAGAAATCAAAAAAGAATTAAGAATATTTATACATTAAATATTGTTTTGCGGCCTGTTCCTTATACTCAAATAAAAGCATTATCAAAATCGAAAGAAGGACCATAATGTGTTTTGCCTCAAACATTCCCACGATGAAGCAGTATAACTCTTAAACCCAAAACTCAATATTGTTTTGTAACTGAACCCCAAAAGTAGGAAATAAGTGATGAATGCATGACGATGAAAAACTTGTAGAAGCTATGAATATAGAACTAATAAGATGATTTTTACTTTGAGTTTGATAGATCACTTGACTATGTGATTGAATAATATAAATTTCCGTCCAAATTTATAGAATCCTATAAAGAATATGAAAAGGTCATGATATTACTTCCATGGAAGATGAGAGGAATGAAACATTTTAATTGAAGTAATAACTAAGAAACTGAAACTTTCAATAAATGTGGAAATATGGAACAACTTTCTACAATCAGATTCAATGTATATCGTTTAGAAGTCTATTAATTTAATTTTAAAAGTTGATGAAAAATATATTTTTATTTTCAACTTTTGATGGGTATGATTAATTAATTAAATAGAATATTATTAAATGTAATTATCTTTTTAAAATTTTGGAACTTTTAAATTAAGAATAATTAAGACTATAATAATCTAGAAATTTTATTTACTAATATTTAATTAATTAGATTATGATTTAGTATAGGGAAAAAATAATAATCTAATATATATAAATATATATATATATTAGGATGTGAAAAGACTTATAACTGATTTGTAATATAAAAATATTCAATAGAAAAATCATGTCTTTTGGATTAGTTAATATAACACATAAATGAGAGAGAAAATCACCAAGGTAAATGCAGTCATAATGAATAGTACTTCTTTGATAATGTTGCAACGCTTTGATAATGCGGTACTTGATATTCCCAAAGAAATTATGATGGGGAAAAATGTATACAAATATGAGTGTTTTTGTCTTTTCATGCAACTGTCCAAATTCCAATCGGATACTCAAAGGTGATGCACCTGCAATATTTCTTAAATAGACTATTACAGACCTTTTAAATTAATTGAATTAGATGTGAAAAATAAAAGAGGTAATATTATGAAAAGGAAAAAAAGATAATATGTAACTATTTAATAGTTAATTAATTAGATATATAATATTTTAATTTAGTGTAGGAACAATATGGTAATTCAACTTTGAAGTTGGGAGCTTCCCACTTTTAATAATATATGATATATGATATATGATATGATGATGATATGATTCTTACTATTTTCACTATCAATTTTTTTTCTTTGAAAGTTTTGTCTTATCTTTTTATTTTATATATTTTTTTCCTTTTAAGTTTGTTTTGTAAAATATATCTTTTTTAGTCGAGATTTATTGAAAAAGCCTTTTGCCCTTGGAAAAAAATAATATAAAATTTACATATATTCAATCTTGTAATGATACAATAGAAATGTTGTTGTTGGAAATAAAGTTTCATTGACGTATCTAATATTCCCTTTTGAAATGCCAAAGCAATGTTAATAGTTGCCACAAAATATTAAGAATTTTTGCGTACTCTTTTTTATTATTATTAAAACCATGTTAATAAGGTCATCAAAAATTACAGAGCCAGAGGGAGACATGGCAATCTAACCTCCCGACACAAAAAGAGTGTTTACAGTGGAGTTAATACTCCTAAGAGATCTTGTCTATGTTGTAAAAAATTATTGGAAATCTCGGAAATCTCGTAGCTTGATGCGTGCCTATGGCACTGGCCTTAAGGATATTTCACCGGTTAAGGTGTATCCTCCAGGATTCAACAAGCTCTTCTAGTACTAAAACTAGGAGCCGGAATCTAACAAAGAATATTAGATTGATAGAAAACCCAACAACTTAAACAATAAGAAGGAACAATTTTTTGTTTTGCATCCAAGGAAGACTTTGTTATGTTCTATATATCTCGTAGGAAAAATCATGGTGAATATATATATAGAAAAAGGATTCACGCCATAGGAGTGCTCCAACGGCTAAAGGATTGGAATTCAAGGAATTAATAATGGGAATAAATGAGAGTAATTGCTAATCATGAAGAATAATGTCCAAATTAAAAGTTACTGTTAGCAATATGAAAAAGGAAAATTGGTCAAACAATGCTATTTAAGGAAGGGATATCAATGCCCAATAATTCTCATAAAGGCTGAATAAATTAGAGAATTTTTGAAGATGATTATTATATTTTTGAGATACTCCAATTAATTTTCCAACAGTCTAAGACTAAGAGTTTTGGCACATTGGAGTGCTATAAACCTAGATAAACATAGAGGCAACCAATAGCTAGAATTAGCCTAAGCATATTGGTATCTACAAAAGAAGGAGAATCATGGGGGCTCGTAGCACCAACAAAAGTGTTTTTTTGCTCGTCTTCGAAAGGACGGAAGTTGCATCTTATCCATTCTAAGGGGGCCAATAGCCTCCATAGGAAGGTCTTCTTTATGTAGGAAAACTTTATCTTGTTGAAGGGTGGAGGCATGCTTCGCAAGAGCATCTGCGACTCCATTACTTTCTCTATAGCAATGACTAATCGTGACATTCTTCTGATGCATTTTGTGTTGAATATCATAGATTATATTCTGCAGCCTCCAAGAGGGTTTGGTCACGCCTTTGATCATGTTGATAACGATCATCGAGTCTAATTCCATTTCAATGTTCTTGATATTTTTGTCACAGGACCATGAAATTTCTTTTAAGGCAGCATAGGCTTCGCTAAAGTTATTAGTGTAGAAATGAGCCCATGACTAGGTCCCCATTTTTATTTCTAACAATTCCGCCAGCCCCCGCCTTGTTTTCAGCTTTCATGAAGCTCCCATCAGTGTTCAATTTCCAAGTATCATCTCTAGGTTTGTTCCAGCAAACCATGAAGCTGTTCTTAGTGATTTTGTAATTTTCAGCTATATGACACACTTGCTTCCAGTCCCAGTGTTGGTCCATCCGACTAAGCTTTCTTTGCATCGATTCTTTAACCTAAAAGAGAATTTTGTGGCAAATGCTATATGTGCTGGCCTGCTTATGCTCAAAACTCGTAATGCACCTTTCTTTCCAGATTTCCCAACATACAATGATGGGAGTGTTGGTGAAAAACTTACAAGATAACAAAAAATACAAGATTACAATTGAAAATAAAAATGAAGAAATAAATCTCTTCAGGCTGAAGCGCGGATATCTCGCTCTCTTTAAGGAGATTCAAGTCCACTGCAGCAAATGTTTTTTACCGATCCAGCAGTAGTCCTCTTGACTTGTCCCCTCCAGGACACAACAACCTTCACAAAATATAACTCAACAACTCTGGACAAGAGTTGAGTCCAAAGCTTCACAAAAAAAGAACATCTTCCTTCAACTAATAAGAACTCTCTTTTTAACAAACTTTATGCACTCTATATTTTTCCCTTGTGTGTTGTGTGTTCCAAACCAAATGAAGATCACCACTATTTATACTAGAAGAAGTCTTCCTAGCAATGAATAAGAAGATAATGGTCTTAGGAGTTACATAGGTTATAAGGATAATGGAGGAATTAAGAGTGAGAATAAAGGGACACAAAGCCACCAACGGCTTGTGAGTTGCTGCACCAAAGAAATCTGTAACATATGCACCAACTCCAATGGGAGTAATGCAGAATAATACTAATGCAACAATTATGATGTGCAACGGCAGCAAACTGAAAACCACTAATGGTTGGCAGCAACGTCTATACTTAAGTTTTAGCAAATTGATATACAAAATATTAATATTTAAAATGCTAATAAACCAACAGGGAGTAATAAGGAGTTAAAACCTATGTACAACATTTTTGGGTGGTAAGGTCCACCATTGATCGAGCATGTTCTCCATGTTTCGACTGGTCAGTTTCAGCCCGACAGGAGAAGTTATTTGTTGCCAAACTCTTTTTGTTAGATCACTAGCTATAAAAAGATGATTAAGGGTCTCTTGCTTGGTTTCCCTGCAACATGAGCAATTAAATCCCAAGTTAGTTTGAAATCTAAGAGTCGAGGCATCAACAAAAATTATTTTTTTAAGAACTTTCCACATAAAAAAGGAGATTTTGAATGGATTTTCTTTTATCCAAATAACAGAGTTAGGAGAACTTCTCTTTCTGAGGTTATCGAATTCCGAGGAGCATGTGAACTGACAATTGGAAGTTAACCTCCAAACGGCTTTGTCATCTTGTTCTCTGTCGCCAATGTGGATGTTTTACACATTATTGAGAATATTCTCGGGGATGATTTTTAGTACTCTCATTATTGTCTCAATTTATACATACATTCTTTTTTAATCAATCTAAAAATGACATATTTCTTTATTTTACAAATTTTTAATGACACCATCAATATTTTACACATGCTGGATTCTCTTATTTGGAAAAAAGTCTATAAAGATATACTATTTTTAAGAATAATTTAGAAACATTGCAAAAAAAAAATTCATATTTTTTACATTTTGTATCCAGACAAATTTAATTACATAATCTGAGACTGAGTGAAAAGTTTTTTGTTTTTATTGACGTACCAATAAACTAATAAAGAAAATTATTGATTATTATTTTGATATTACCAAAAAGCCAAGACGTGTCTTTCCTAGGTCTTACTCCAAAAACATTTTTCAATGTCTTGAAAAACTTGACCTCTTTCCTTGAATGAAAACAAATTTTCCGTTTCAATGACTACTCTCAAAACTAAATTGGGTTTGATTAAATTATTATTAGGTATCTAAAAATTATAAGAAAAATACTTTTAATTATTATTCTTCTTATATATTCATAGTTCATATGAAGTGTGATGCACCTTAAGAAAGAAAATAAATTTTAAGGACATAATGTGAAGACTACTTTCCACTATACCTTTTAAGTTTTAAATTATTTCAAAACTTGCCTCTTTGAAAATATAGAGTTTGAAAATATATTTATGTTTGAAACTTTAACACAATTATTTCCTTAGTAGTTTATTGCTACAATTTTCTATTTAGCTTGTTCTGTGCTTACTCACTTCACTCGCTTTTGTTCAGTAGCGATTCATCATTCTTTAGATAGCCGCGTGAGAGATTTGACATTCCATTCAGTTCAGGTCCTTATTAGTTCCAGTTGAATCGCGAGTAAAGCTCGACAACTCTATGAAAGTACGACAGTAAACTACTTTTTTTCTCGTGGTCCTTCTGATAAGGATAAGGATGTAGAGTTCTAGTGCATTAGTATGTTAGATGTATGTTAGTACGTATATTCGAGTTATACGTAGTTAGTTCCTCTTCTCTTTAGGTCTCTTATGTTCAGCAAACTCCTTTCTCTTCTATAGTTTGTAGATGTATAAATATCACAAATTGTGTCAATAATACTTACGCTTTTATAATTATTTCTAACTCTTATACTTTCTATCTCAAAAGAGCACTCGACTTTAAAAATTTATCTAGTAAAGTCATTAAACTTTGTTGTGTATCAATAAAATCACTCAACTAAATTTATCATTACAAACCAATTTAATATGGCAAAACAATTATTTTTTATGGTTAAATAATAACAATAACTTATTGCGATCTCGTGCAGGTATAGAAATAGTTTTTGAAAAAATGCTCAACTCTCAAGGATGAAAAATATCAAAATTCAATCATATGTTTGAGAAGATACTATAGTATATATTCTTAGAAGACGAAGTTAAGCAGATAAAATAATGAACAAGAATCTCAAACTAGACCAAAGTAGTAGTAAGATTTATAAGCAGTGGATAAATGAACCTACAAAGTTAAGAAAACTGCACTAAAAAGACAAAAATAATAAACTGAAACATCCAACTCTATTATTTATAAAAAAAATATATATATATTTTGTAATGTCAAATTTTTGTAAAGACTATTTGTTTCATAAATTAAGCTTGCTCGTAAAATATTGAGATTCAGAGAGAAAAACTGTAAACTGTATATTTCATATCATGAAAAACTTACTTACAAAGATGAAAGTGTATCTATATATATACATGTATAGAAGCTTCTAGATTCTTGACTACTCATCTAACAAACTCTAACAATTTAACTAACTAATCAGAAAAACAGTTACAAATAGTAATACTAACTAACTATCGATTTAGTATCTTCAATATCCCCCCTCAAGCTAGATGTATTGAAAACATTCAAAACACCTAGCTTGCTTAACAAAAAATCATGTTGAGACCTTCCTAATGCCTTGGTCAGTAGATCTGCTTGTTGATCTCGTGTGTTGATGTAGCAGGTTTTGATTAGGCCTCCTTGAATTTTTTCCCTAATGAAATGACAATCAATTTCAATATGCTTTGTTCTCTCGTGAAAAACAGGATTTCCAGCTATTTGTAGAGCAGCTTTGCTGTCACAGTATATAGTTGTAGGTGCATCCAACTTCATTCCAATCTCTTTGAACAAATTTGTCATCCACACTACCTCAGCAGTCAGGGTGGCTAGGCTCCTGTATTCTGCTTCTGCAGAACTGCGAGACACAGTGTTTTGTTTCTTAGATTTCCAAGCTATCAGTGACTTCCCATACTTCAACAGATAACCAGTAACAGACCGTCTTGTAGTAGGACATGCAGCCCAGTCTGCATCACAGAATCCTGTAAGTTGTGGCTGTTTATCAGAACTCATTAGCAATCCTAAACCTGGTGCCATCTTAATGTATTTAACAACCTTCAAGGCTGCATTCCAGTGAGATGACTTTGGCTTTTGCATAAACTGACTTAAACATTGCACAGAAAAAGCTATGTCAGGCCTAGTATTAGTGAGATACAACAGCTTACCAATTAGTCTTTGATACCTGCTCACATCATCAAATAATTCATCACTATTATCTTCAGAAAAACCTGCACTAGTAAGCTTCATATTACATTCTAAAGGTGTAGTTGAAGGTCTAGATCCTGCTAACCCAACCTCAGATATCAATTCTAAAGCATACTTCCGTTGGTGCATTATAATACCTTGTGTAGACCGACAAAATTCAATTCCAAGGAAATATTTTAACTCCCCCAAATCCTTGATCTTGAAATGATGATGAAGTACCTGTTTTGTGTCTTGAATTAACTTGGGATCATTGCCTGTAATCAACAAGTCATCTACATAAACAAGTACAATCACCAATCCTGTCCCTTTCCTTTTAGTAAACAAAGAATAGTCTAGATGACTTTGTGTATATCCGGATTGAGACAAGGCTTCAGTGAGCTTGGCATTCCATTGTCTTGAGGCCTGTTTCAGGCCATATAATGACTTGACAAGCTTGCAAACCTGTTTCTGCCCTTTGCAACCAACTTGTCCCTTTCCTTTATCACCAAATCCTTTGGGTAACTCCATATATACTTCCTCAAAAAGATCTCCTTGCAAAAACGCATTGAAGACATCCATTTGATATATTATCCAATTTTCAGTAGATGCTACAGCAACGATTGCCCTTACTGTCACCATCTTCACTACCGGTGAAAATGTTTCATAATAGTCTATTCCTTCAGTCTGGCTGTACCCCTTTGCCACTAGCCTGGCCTTGAATCTGTCAACTTCCCCATTTGCCTTATACTTAATTTTGAAGACCCATTTGCAACCTATGGCCTTCTTCCCTGGTGGTAATTGCATCACTGTCCAAGTACCATTATCCTCTAGTGCATTAATTTCCTGTCTCATGGCTTGCACCCATCTGCCATCCTTAACAGCTTCTTCATAACTTCTAGGCTCAGTTTCTGTGGACATTTCACTCAGGTATGCTTGGTATGAAGGAGATAAGTGGGAATATGTTACATAGTTGGCAAGTGAATAAGGATGTGAAGAATCAATCACCTGTGTGACATAATCCTTTAGCCAAACAGGTGGATGAGAAGATCTGGTAGAAGTCCTAGGTCCTACATCAGGCATAACCTCAGGGCTTAACTGTGGATTAATCTCTGCATCATCATCATCATCAGGTACAACATCACTTTTACTATTATCTTGTTGTGGTGGATCATTCCTTAGCTGGTTGGGATCACATAACACAGGATCTTGTACAACTGCTCTGAATGTGTCATGTTTTTCAATGTCGTCAAAAGGAAGTTGTTGGCTTGCAAAAATTGGCATATGTTGATCTTTAAGATTGCTGAATGGAAAAATAGACTCCTTAAAAACAACATCCCTACTGATTATGAATTTTTTCAGACTTAAATTGTATAGAATGTATCCCTTCTGAGTGACAGAATACCCCATCATAACACATGCATCAGCTCTAGGATTAAACTTGTCGTTCTTAACAAGCTTAGTTGCATAGCATAAACATCCAATGGTTCTCAAGTGATGAAGATGTGGCTTTGCTTGATGAAATACTTCATATGGTGACTGCTTATGCAGTACCTCAGTGGGCATTCTATTTATCAGGTACACTGCTGCCATAACACATTCACCCCAATACTTAATAGGAATAGACCCCTGAAATCTAAGAGCTCTTGCCACCTCTAGGATATGTCTGTGTTTCCTTTCGACCACTCCATTCTGTTGTGGAGTGTGAGGACAACTACTCTCATGAATAATTCCGAAAGATGTAAACAGTGTGCAACAATCTTTATTGAAAAATTCAGTGCCATTGTCTGATCTCACTTTCTTAACCTGTCTGTTAAACTGATTTTTAACCAAAGCAAGAAAAGATTTCAAAACACCAAACACATCACTTTTAAACCTCAACATGTATAACCATACCATTCTTGAATGATCATCCACAATGGTTAAGAAATATCTGAAACCATTATGTGTAGGAGTTCTATATGGCCCCCATACATCAAGATGAACGAGATCAAAAACATTTTCAGTTCTGGAAGTACTTATTGGAAATGGAATTCTAGTTTGTTTAGCCAAAGGGCAAACTGAACAATTATCACAAATTGTAGTATCCTGATTTACTAAACACAAGAGCTTCAAAGTCTTGAAAGAGGGATGCCCCATCCTGTTGTGCCACAACATGCATTCTGAATCTCCTGTCTTTGTCATTAATATCTTGTCTGTGTTGGCAGCTATCTTTGCATATGAGAAATTACTGGGAAAGTAGTATAAACCATTTTTCTCTTTACCAATCCCCTTCACCTCTCCATTGAAGAGGTCCTGAAAGATACAACACTCAGGGAAAAAATGCACAGAACAGTTTAGTTGTCTGGTCAACTTTGAGACTGAGAGTAGATTATATTTGAAGTTAGGAACTACTAGAACATTCTCCAACACATCATCTGCTGATATCTTACAGTTTCCTGAATGAGTAACTGATGTAGTTTGGCCATTAGGTAAGTATACCTTTCTTCCTACATTCTTATTAGAGTTACTAACACTGTCTAACATCTCAATCTTAGAAGTCATGTGACATGTGGCTCCTGAATCAACTATCCATTTATTGCTGTGACTAATTCTGTTCTGTTCAGCATTAGAGTTTACTATATCCATGTAACCATCTTCATCCACAGATATTGAGAAAACAACAAGGTCATTGGAATTGGGATTACCTGCCATATTGGCCACTTCTGCATACTCTTCTTCTTCTTCAGCAAGCAATTGCATTATCTTCTGATACTGAGTTGGAGTATAGGATTGTCTCATAGCTAAAGCCTGCAAGTTAGTTCTAACAGAATGAAGACTATTTGAACTCTGCATTCCAGAAGAACCTACAGATTTGTCCCCAAATGCATCATGCTTTAAATCTTCAGCACCATTTTCAATTTGTACATTGTTTGCAATGCTTTTTCCTTTGTTCCCATTCATTCCTCTGCCAAGATTTGTAGCTCCATATTCTTCATGTCCTGATTTCTTCTTAAACTTCCAGTCATCAGGGTAGCCAATAAGTTTGAAACATATGTCTCGAGTATGACCATGCATTTTACAATGATCACAGAATAAGTTCCAATTAACTTTCTTCTTTGCATAGTAACCACCTCTACCAGTGTTTAATTCACCCCTATTTCCATCATTACGTGTGTTTCTAGAGTTGAAATTACCTCTTCCTGCGTATAAAGTTGTAGCCTCACCCATATGATTACCTGTGTGCATTTCTGAAGTACTTCTTTGGCTTTCATCAGCCAGTATCATTGCATATGCCTTACTCACACTTGGTAATGGGCTCATCATCAAGATCTGGCTACGTGCATGACTGTATACTTCATTCAGCCCCATTAAAAAAGCAAACAGACGCAAGTATCTCATGTGATCTACATATACTCTAGATTTATCGCAACTACAAGATGGAGGAGGAACAAGAGCATCGAATTCATCCCACATTAACCGTATCTTAGTAAAATAAGCTGAAACATTTGAATTACCTTGGTGAATTGTACAGATCTCTCTATGAAGTTGATAGATCCTCGATCCATCGACCTTATCAAAACGTTCCTTCAGATCTACCCACACTGTTTCTGCATCTGAAGCATAAACGATCCCACTCAATAGCTCTTTTGAGACTGTATTCATGATCCACGCAAGCACGAAGGCATTGCACCTTTCCCATTGTTCCTCCAATTCAGGTGCATAATCAGTTCGTCGACATGTCCCAAGCACGAACCCCAATTTGCTCTTTGCTCTGAGGTTAATCACCATGGATCTGCTCCATAACGCATAGTTCTCTGCTCCAGTTAACTGAACTGTAGTCAATACACAGCCAGGCGTATCTGAAGGATGAAGATATAGAGGATGGTTTCTCCTTGATTCAACTAACGCCAAAGTATCTGGCTCAACAACAACAGACGTACCAACAGTAGCAGGCGCCTCACTCTCGTTCACCATTGCTCAAAGTAGAAGATCGATCTTCTTTGTTAATGGAAGACCCAGAATCAATTTTTCTTCTTGAACCAAACAATTATTGGTTCAAAGCTCTGATACCAACTTGAAATTCAGAGAGAGATTGTAAACTGTATATTTCATGTTTATGAATAAAACTTACTTACAAAGATGAATGTGTATCTATATATATATACAAGTATAGAAGCTTCTAGATTCTAGACTACTCATCTAACAAACTCTAACAAACTCTAACAACTTAACTAACTAATCAGAAAAACAGTTACAAATAGTAATACTAACTAACTACCGATTTAGTATCTTCAATA
>JAJOOH010012351.1:0-47353 GCA_029582605.1 Solanum gracilifrons
TATAAATCAGCCCACCAACAACATACATATATATATCAACCTTCATAATTTGATCATGGAAGCATGAAAACCATAAACATCACATAATAATTCCATTTCATGATAATATGCAAAATAGACCATAATAGGGTGTGTAGTAGTAATCCCATACTTCAAGAGTTCATAAATAATCATAAGGACCCATAAACTTGAAGTATAAATAGAGGATAAATGGTTGGACTTGTGGAAAGGAAGGTTTCCACAATCAAACCCACATACCTAAACTTTGGAGAATCCTTGATGAAAATTGGAATGGAGAATTGAAGTTTGAGATTGAGTCTTGAATCCGGAATTAGAGCTTGAGATGTTTGAATTTGGTTGAGGATGTTGGTGGAATTTTGGAGAGGACTTAGAGAGTGTTTTTGAAGTTAAAAAAAATGACTTAGTATGGGACATATCCCCTTTTTATAAAAAGCGTCCCCAACCCGCCTAAAAAAAATAGCTCACTGGATATTGCAAATCTGCACGGACAAGTTTTACGAAAATGGTCATAACTCCCTCATCCTAACTTGGAATGAGGTGAAACCAAGTGCGTTAAAAAGCTAAATCAAAGAGATTTAATTTCATAGGTTGTGGCCCTTCCAGTTCCTTGTGTGCTAAGAGATATGCCCCTTTAAAGTTGACCCTCAAAATCGCATTTTTTGCGATTTTCAAATTTTGATATGGTTGCTCTAAAATTCGGGTTAGACCCATCGCCCACTCAATTTGACCCCATGAATAAGAATATGAAGTCGAATTTCCGAAATCATCCCCGGATTTTGAGATATATGGAAATTACAATTATAGGTGTTTCCAAAGCACATTTTCGGGCATTTTTTGGGTTGTTTCAATGAAGCTATGGAAAAAGTTTAACTAATCAGAGATAGACATAAGACAGCTCAGTGTCCTCAAAAGTCTTATGCAGATGTACGGAGAAGGGACTTAGTGTTTGAGATCGATGATTGAGTTTTCCTGAAAGGGTCACCTATGAAGGGGGTGATGAGATTTGACAGGAAAGGGAAGCTCAGTCCGAGAAATGTAGGTCCTTAAAAAATCGTGAAAAGGGTTGGTAATGTGTCTTATGAGTTAGAGTTGCCAGCAGAACTAGCAGTGGTTCATCAAGTCTTTCACATTTCCTTGTTCAAGAAGTGTGTGGGTGATCCAACATCGATAGTACCATTAAACAGTGTGGCAGTGAAGGATAGTCTAACTTATGAAGAGGTGCCAGTTAAGATTCTTGAACATCAGGTTCGTAGGTTGAGAAATAAAGAAGTTACTTATGTGAATGTTTTGTGGAGGAGTCAGTCCGTAGAGGGAGCTATTTGGGAAGCAAAAGCAGCCATAAAGGCCAAGTATCCTCATCTCTTTCCTTCCATTTCCATTTCATCTTAAGGTAATAGTTCCTCTTTAGTCTCATAGTTTACTCTTGGATAAATTCAGCCTCAGTATCTTGTTCTTTCCGTTTTTCTTGCATTTGCAGCATATTTGCATGTTCTTGGAATTCAGTTTAGTCAAATATAAGTTCTTAGAACTTCTTGGTAGGGATTGCATCTTTTTCCCTCAATAATCATCTAGTTTAGGCTTCATTTGAGGATGAATGCTTCCAAGGGAAAGATAATGTAACAACCCAGATTCAAAAAGGAGCAAATAACATCTGTTGCAGAACCTACAGGTGCCATGAACAGAGGCAGCCCACGGCCCGTAAGTGGGACCACAGACCGTAGGTGTGGTCGGTAGGTCGGCCACCTAGTATTCCCAAAAAAGTCATGACACA
Source organism: Solanum gracilifrons (assembly GCA_029582605.1). Taxonomy (NCBI): domain Eukaryota; kingdom Viridiplantae; phylum Streptophyta; class Magnoliopsida; order Solanales; family Solanaceae; genus Solanum; species Solanum gracilifrons. The sequence continues at coordinate 1,793 of JAJOOH010012351.1, forward strand.
CGGTAGGAACTAAGGACCGTAAGTGGGACCATGGTCCATGGATCATGACCCTCAATCCAAGCCACTGATGCCAAATGACGAAGTGACAAGATGGACAATCGTCCAATCCACAGTCCATCGGTCAGGTTCGTCGATGGCCTCATCAACTTTCAAGTTAGGGTCATTTTGGTCTTTTACCCTATGCATTGGACACCTCAACTACTTCGCTTTACTAAGCTTTAGCCTAGTATACTAGTCATATGTTACCCTAAACGGTTATTCACCAAAATTCACCAAAACATCGAGCAAAGGGAGGGGAAAGAGTTGACCAACCTCCAAGAACAATCAATAGTTTTTCTTTAGTTCTAGCCCTAAAATCAAAGGATTCCTGCGTAGATTTCGTCTCAAGTTATGTGAGATTTCATTAGTGGGTTCCTTTCAGCCACTAGATCCCTAGAATTTAGTCAGATTCTTGATTCTCTATATCTTGTTTAGACCTAGGGTTTCTAAAACCATAGATATTGATTGTGTTTTAGCTGTTATAATATTCTTAATCGAATTATCTTGTTTTCGTGGAAACTCTGCTTAGTTCCTTGAATGAAACTCAGAGCCCTAGTTCTGTAGATTCTTTTAGTTCATAAATTACACTTGCTAGGTCAGTTAGACAGATAAACATGCTCCAGTTTTAAAATGTTACATTGTCAAATCCTAAATGTTGCATTCTCATATTTGCATCTCAGAACATTGAGCTATCCAGTTTTTCAGTTATGTTGTGTCATATACATTTCCGGCTCGAAATAGGCTTAGCACCGAGTTGGACTAGGGTTTAGCGTACCCTCATAGTCTTAGAACTACGTTTCCTCATAGGTGTATAAGTCCCCTCAGTGGCCATCAGATTTAATGATCATGTCAGTCATGCCTTTAAAGCCCTGGCAAGGTATATTGGGTCCTCTCGATGGGGAGTATACATTGGATTCCACGGTAAGCTCACGTGGTTTTATGTCTCTTAATAGTAGCTCCTACAGTCAGATTATAGTGCATTTGACTAGGTTTTTAGTTTATACTTCAATATTCAGTCTCAGTATGTTATGTTCATTATTAGTACTTGGTCATTGCATTTAGCTCTATTTTCAGTTATATTTCAACATCTATATTCCGTTAATATTATATCATTGCTCAATTACGCTTTGTTCAGTTCACATAATTTGTTCAACTATTATATGTATCCTGAATGCTCACTACATTCTAAGTACTGGTGCATACTTTGCGCTACATCCTTTCATGATGTAGGTATAGGTATTTAGCATCCAGAACACGCTTACATCGACTTTCGGTCCGTATTGAGCAGCTTCAGTGGTGAGTCCTCATTTTTTGAGGATAATAAACATGTTTTATATATTCAGTCTTTGATTTTAGTATTATGCTTTGCTAGGGTTAGCTGGGGGCATGTCCCAACAACTCTAGTCACTTGAGGCTTTTCAGACATATCATTAAATTCTACTTAAGTTTTTGAGTGATTGTTCATTATCACTAAACTCTTAGTATGATTTATATATATTTCAAACTATTTGGGGTCTTCCCACTTTCATTTAAGTATTGTTTTAAGCTTCCACATAGTATTTCTTCATTTAGTTGTTCTTAGTATGCTTGATAATCTTAGGGTTAGTTTGGGGTCATTCATGATCATAGGTCCCATGTTTACGGCAAGAGGGTAGCCTCATGGCGTGATAGCAGGCGCTGGTGAAGTTTCTATAGCTAGGTCATGTTGCATGTAACCCAACACAATTAAAAGTTGAGTAATGGATGCTTGAGGATCTAGAGCCATAGCCGGTCCAGGTTGTGGCTAAGATGATTCCGACCCCATCGACTAATTAGGAACGTGGGCTATTGGAGGATTCGTTGTAAGCTCGTGACCCCTCTCTCTATAAGGGTTGTTTTGTGCCCCTACCTGGCAAGGGAGGTCAACCCCTACCTTGAGCCGCCGCATGGCACAACTATGACATCATTAAAAAATAATTGAACAAGTTAGATTTGATGAAGCCAATAACAATTATGTTGTACAAAAGTGATACAAAGGAAGAGAATTCCTAAGTACACCACGTAGCCTTCCAAAGAGAGGATACATACATCTCCCCAATGATCTATAGGACTCTACCAGGTATTACATCTGTGCAAGTGAGACCAGTGAACTTGTGGCTCTAATACCAACTTGTCACGACTTGACGTCCTGAGTTATGATGGCACCTACAATAACCGAAAATTGGATAATACAACCCATACCAAGAACGACAAGTAGTTAGTTTAAAGGCAGAACTAAACAAGAAATAACAGTAGCAATAACAAAAAAAAAGACAGAGGCAAACCAAAAACTATATCCAGAAGATACTCTCCCAAAACCTGACTTGTCTAACATAAACAAATACAAATCCCTAAAGTGGACACCAACAAGTCCTCTTGAAGGAAAAAGAAAAGCTGGCATATATCTAAAAAGAGACAGGCTGATTTAAGATGCCAAGTGCTCACCCTCGTCTCTGATATCTACAAGCTGCAAAAGATTGCACGAATGATCACCACTATTAGATGATATTAGAGCCTGCATCACGAACAAATGTAGAGTGTAGCATAAGTGCTAAAACAAGGTACTTAGTATGCATCATAGGCCGACTGGACAAGAAAGGTAAAAACAATCTGAAAAGAGAGAATCTAGAAATAAACAGATGTCAAAGCAGATATAGAATAAAGCACACGAGCATACTGAAAGTATATCTAAGAACAAATAAACTTAAATTGGACCCTATAAGACCATAAGGAATAATTGTGCGCATATTTAAATAAAACTCAAATGGACCCCATAAGCCCGACAGGTACACAAAAAAAACTAAGTCTAAAAGACAAAAGAGGCTCTAAACTAGATCCAGTAAGTGTACAGTGGGACTCAAACCCCAAGTTATAGATTTTAACTAGAGGTAACAACCTCGAATCACAAAGCATCAGCCTCAGGCTGGGAATATGTCCTCAAACTGTGAAGATAAGCCTCATACCGTAGTTGACGACCTCAAATTGTGAACATCAGCCTCAAATCAGAAAGGATCATAGTGTCCAGTCAACTCCCTAACAAGAGTTAAAAAAGGGACTTCTAAATCTAAAAAAGATTCCATTATCAATACTAAATCATCATGGAACAACGTCAACCCTCCAACATCTATGGAAGGCTCTAAGCCTGGAACAACCCAATCTCAAGTCTCCACAGGACGTAACCCCTCAAGTAATTCATCAGAGATGTGGAGATTGGGAGATAAAGAAGAATACCTATAGGGTTGAACAAATGCCTAAAATAAGGCTCATAATATCAGACCGAACTCTTCTTCGCCAATCTACAAAGACCTAGTCCATCAGAATGATGTAGGAGACATACCAAAATCACAAGATTCAAAGGTGTAAGACAACGCTACACTAAGGCCGGAATGTTTTAGGAGAAAGTAATAAGACAAGTAAATTACATAGCATGCTGCACACAGATACAATCCTTAACGAACATGGTACTACCCTCGAAACAGTGGTAAACTATCCTAAATCATGGTTTCTAATACGAAAAGTAGGTGTAACTAGGTACCCACCCCTAATTCACACTATTCATCATAAATTTACACATTCATGCTCAAACTAATTAGATAAGAATTCGTAGCCTACCTGTAGGCTGATGGCATGTGGTCCAAACCACAAGTCCAGGGCATTTCCCTTCAGAATGGCCTCTGAACATTGGCACGCTATCAAGAATAAGATCACAATGCCACTACAATTGTAGAGATAATAAACTCACATAAAATAGAGAGTGACCATTTCTAGAGTCAAACGGGAATCATGGGATCCATACCGAAAGTTCTGGAACTGACTTTTTCATGAGATCCTAAACTACACGTTAAATTTGTCTTCCAAAATTGAACATGATCTAAGGCATGACATACCCAAAATAACAACATTGCAATTTAATAAGAAAGCCAAGTTAGGGAAGCCTAGAAACTCATGAATTCAGTCTAAATGGAGACTTTTTGATAGCTCACGATCACAAACACAAGTATCCACGCTCCCAACAATCATACTAGACATCCAATCACTTAAATCAGATCTTAGAAAAAGGAGAAATTGCTAGAAAAAATATTCAATAACTGCTGAAATTTGCGCCTAAGTCTTATATTGCAGGCTGCCTGACCATAGCTTAATCGACCACTAATGTCGCTTAAGAAACAAGCCTAAAAAGGTGGGACTCGCCTTTGGGAGCTCCTGCATATAAAAGCAAGTGTTGTTTAAGCAAACACAGTCCGCAAAAGTGAGCTTTACTAGAGCGAGCATAAGGTCACTTCAGCGAAAACCACCTAATTGGATGGCCTCACATAGGTGGAGCCTTGGTTGCAAAAGTAGCATTCACTTAAGCAAATCAAGGAACGTAAAAGCGGTCATACCAGATATCAAGCACCAAAATATTTCAAGAACATCCTCTAGGATCCGCGTGGGGGCTCAAGATTGGTTCTGAACCGCGTGGACACAAATGATATATGAAAACAAATAAAAAACCATTCTGGACTCAATAGAGTAGTTAAAAATTCCATACAAGGTCATCTTTATAGAATATGGGTCCCACACCTAACTCTATTTTAAGAGAAAATCCACAAGGAGGATCGAAATTAGCTCCGGAGCTTAGAGACCCAAAAAGAGATTTGTTCTAGACCAAACTCAATGTTCTCGAGGTAACCACGCTGACTGCATTCTGATCCGAGCATGTGTACTCAGAATGATGATTAAAAGCAAACTTAGGTCTTAACGTGAAAGGTTCCTCCAATGGGCATGGTTTCTCTACGTTTCAACAATGGCTTTCCAGTCAAGGTTCCTCCAAGGCTCTGTCTAATTTCAACAAGATAGGGTATTTAACCCTAAGCCTCAAAGAGGGAGTGGTCATCTATTTTCATCAACTACTTGTGCTAAGTGTGGAGCGAAGCATGAGGGTAAATGCTTAGCTGACACAGATGGTTACCCTGACTGTGGTAAGAGTCGTCACAAGATAAGGGATTGTCTATCAATTACGTCTAAGGGAAGAGAAGATAAGCAAGCTCCGCCCAGTGGCTCGGGTTCAAGTTCTCCAAAGCAAAACCAATTCTATGCACTTCAGACTCATCATGAGCAAGAGGGTTCTCCCGATGTGGTGGCCAGTATGTTGAAAGTCTTGTATCTTGATGTTTATGCTTTGCTTGACCACGGTGCTACCTTGTCATTTGTGACGCCATATGTGGCCATGAATTTTGATATTATTATGGATGTATTATTAGATCCTTTTTTTGTCTCTACTGTTATTAGTGAATCTATTGTGGCTAAGAGCGTCTATTGAAAGTGTTCAATCTACTTATTCATAGGGTCACTCATGTTGATCTTGTAGAGTTTGATATCTTAGATTTTGATGTTATCCTTGGTATATATTAGATGCATTCATGTTATGCTTTTATTGATTTTAGAGCCCAAGTAGTCAAATTCATGTTTCCAAATGAACCCATCCTAGAGTAGAAAGTAGGAAATTCTAAGCCTAAGAGTAAGTTTGTTTCTTGTCTTCAAGCTAGAAAGATGATCTCTAAGGATTGTATATACCATCTTGTTTGGGTTAGGGATATGGATTGTGAAACCCCTACTCTTGAGTTGGTCGTAGTTCTTAATGACTTTCCAGAAGTGTTTCCCGATGATTTTCCAGGTGTTTCTTCTGAAAGGGAAATAGAATTTGGTATCAACCTTCTTTAAGATATGCAACCTATCTCTATTCCTCAGTATTGTATGGATCCGGTTTATTATAAGGAATTAAAGTAGCCAAATTAAGTATTTGTTGGAGAAGGGCTTCATTCGACCAAGTATCTCTTCATGGGGTGCTCCAGTTTTGTTTGTTCGAAAGAAAGATGGTTCCCTTCGTATATGTATTGACTACTAGAAATTGAACAAGGTTACCATTAAGAAAAAATATCCTCTTCCAAGAATAGATGATTTGTTTGATCAACCTCAAGGAGCAAGTTACTTCTCTAAGATTGAAATCATGTCGGGTTATCACCAATTGATGGTGAAGGAAGATAACATTTTAAAGAAAGCTTTTCCAACTCAGTATGGCTATTATGAGTTTTTAGTAATGTGTTTTGGTTTTACAAATGCTCCGGCCGCATTTATGGATTTGATTAATGGGGTGTTTAGACAATCCCTTGATATGTCCTTGATCATGTTTATTGATAATATTTTGAGCTACTAAAGAAGTGAGGATGAACGCACTGATCATTAGAGGATTGTTTTGCATGTCCTCAAAGACCAACGACTCTTTGCAAGGTTTAGTAAATGCAATTTTGGTTGAGATGTGTGGCTTTCCTTGGTCACATTGTTTCTGGTAAGGGTATTGAACTAGACCTTAAGAAGACAGATGTGGTTATGAGTTGACCCAGACCTCTATCCTCTTAGGATATTCAAATTTTGTTGGTTATGACTGGTTATAATAGATGGTTTGGTGAAAGGGTTTTCTGTGATCGTTTCTGCATTGACAATATTGACCCAAAAGAAAGTTAATTTCATATGGTTCGAAGCGTGTGAAGAGAGTTTCCAAGAATTAAATGATAGACTTACTTTTGCTCTAGTGTTAAATGTATCGAAACAGGCTGATTGATTTGTGATTTGTTGTGATGCTTCAAGAATTGGATTGGGATGTGTCCTTATGTAAAATGGGAAAGTCATTGCCTATAATTCAAGAAAACTTAAGATTCACAAAAGGAACTATCCTACTCATTATTTAGAATTAGTAGTGGATGTTTTTGCCTTAAACTTATGGAGCCATTCTTTGTATGGTGTTCATGTTGATGTGTCAACCGACCACAAAAGTTTGCAGTATATGTTCAAATAGACAAATCTAAATCTTCACCAAAGGAGTGGCTTGAGTTATTAAAGGATTACGACATAGGTGTTCTCCATCACCCCGACAAGGTGAATATAGTTGCGGATGCTCTTAGTCAGTTACGATCGGTAGTGTTTCTCATATTGAGGATTATAACAAGGAGTTGGTTTGAGATGTTTCTAAATTGGCCCTATTGGGTGTTCAATTGGTTGACTCCACTAGAGGTGGTTTATGGTTCAAAAAATTTTAGAATCGTCTTTTGTTGAAAATTTGAAACCCAAGCAAGGTCTTGACCTGATCTTGATTTATTTGAAGGAAGAAATGCTTAAGAAGTCATTTGAGTCTTTCTCCCAAGGGGGAGATGAAGCGCTTAGATATCAAAGTCATTTGTGTGTTCCTGATGCTATCATAAGACCATAGTTCTTGATATTCAATTCACCCGGGAGCCACCAAGATATATTGTGACCTGTGGGAGGTTTATTAGTGGAATGAGATAAAGAAGGATATTGTTGAATTTGTGGCTAAGTGTCCTATGTGTCTGTAACATCCCGGATTTGAAACAAGTCTAAGTTACAAAATTAGGACTTGCAGGTCTCATCAACGGAGGCCAATCACGGCCGAGTGGTCGAGCCACAGACCATAGGTAGGTCCAGGGAAGAGGCCACCAAATTTTATGTAGGCCAAGACTATGACTAGACCGACGAACCGTAGGTGGGACCACGGTCCGTGGTCGACGAGCCATGGGTCCAAGAAAAGTGTCTAACAAGAGATGACGGTGTGCAGGACGGGTCGTAGGTCTATCCATGACCCGTCAGTTGGGGTTTCGTGGTTCACTCCTGGTACTTATTTTTAGGGGCTTAAGGGTCTTTTCTGGTATTATTTAAATTTATGTGGTGTCATTTTGCCTTAGTCTAAACACATATATAAGTATTTTTAACTCCCAAACCCCTCATTTAAGTCATTCTCTCATATTGAAAAAGAAAACCCAAAACTCCTCTCAAATAATCTCTCTAAAAGTTGTAAGAAGAAGGAAGAAATTGTAGCTAGGTCAAGGTCACGTCTCCCAGCCTTCAAACTTTTGTGGGCATTAAGACTAAGGTATGATGGTTTCTCATCCATGGGATCCTTCCTCCATTGAGTCCCCTATAATTCGACAATTTGAAGAAGAATTTCCCCAATTCTAGTTAGGGTTTCTTCCAATGTTGTGGGTTATGATGAATGCTTATCCAATTGAGTGAATTATGATTGTTTATGATTGGATTAAATGAATTGCATGTATTTAGGATGAAATTACATGTACTCATGTCTATCCTATGATTTTAAGGTTGAATTGATATAGTTGAGTTTGATGCTATGTGAGGGAAACTCTATGGGTTAGATATCTCCTTATAGGATTGATAATTTATGACTATAATTGCTTGATATTGAAGCATATATGATGAATATGATGTTAATTTCTTGAGAGTAAAGCATAGTTGATTATCATGAGATGTAGTGCTTTGAGACTAAAGCCTAGACTATGAGTTGTTGATTGTTGATGTTGCAGTATGGAAGGGATACTTCCTATAATGAATTGATAAGCATGATTGTATGAAGGTGAAAGGTTTACTCACTTGAATGATTCTATGTTGAAAGGATTACTCACCTAAAATGAATCTATACTAAAATGCTTAAGGAATGTTGAGACTAGAGGCGATTACCCTTGACATTCATATGCAAGGATATGAGGTGATTCCCATACTCCTTAGAACTGAACAAGAGGTGAGTTCCCACGTTCCTACTATGATGAATGGACATGGAGACGAGTACCCATGCTCCTTATAATATGATGTGGAGGCGAGTACCCTTGTCTTATGATGTGATTGTGTAGGCGAGTACCCGCAATCTTAAAGTATGTAAGGCAAGAGACGACTACCCATTAGCCTTCATAAGCTAGGCATTGATAAGAATCCCCATGTATTTAAAAGTAAGTATGATTAGTGTAACTATGTTGTGAAGTTGACTTGTTTAGAGTGTTGCTAGATATGCCTTCCATGGTATAAGCTTGACTAGAGGCGGATGACCTATGTCTTGGCTATGGATGAGTGGGGTTACTTAAGGAAGTATTCCTCTTTCATTATGTTGCACATTATGAATTGATTATAATTATTCCTTATGTATTATATTGACTAATTCTTATGTTTATGTTGTTTATGCTAGCCATCATATTTAGTACTTGATCGTACTAACATATACTCCTGCCTATATTCTTATGCAATGCAGGGCCCGATGACATGGACTCTCACACTCGTGGCTAGCTTCGTTGTTGATCAAGAAAGTGAAATTTTGGTGAGTCCTCATTTTTTTGAGGATGTGATCATCAATTTCATTTATGTTGTTCCTTTATATTTTGGAGTATTGAATGGGTTGTGACCCAAAACTTTATTCGTGTTGTTTAGATGGTTTGGGACAATTTAATTAGACTTCTGCTCGTTTTTATAAAATACTTTGATTGTATTGAAACGTTTTAAATTCCCGCTCATTTCTATTACTTTATGTTATGATATGCTAAGTGGCTAGTATTAGGCCTATCGGGATTTTATACACCTTGTTACATCTAGGGGTACCCATGGGTCGTGACAAACTTTTTAATCAGAGCACAAGGTTTAGAATGGTTCTTGGATGTATCAAACCATGTCTTGTAGATTCTTTTCCATAAGTCTGAAGCATGCCACATTTATGAATGAGAGGCTATTAGATGTTTAGGAAATTTCACTTCTTCACTTCTCTAAGTCATGCCATGGAGTTTAACTCTATAAGTCTTTATCATAATCCATGCCCGAAAGTTTTCAAGATATGACTACTAGAAGGGCTAATGCGAGAAGGATGGAGGGAGACAATGTTGATCAGGAGGTTCCTCCCCAAGCTCTAATTGACCCATTGAATGAGAATGTGACTAAGGCAGAGGTTAGGTCGGCATTCCAAGTGCTGGCTCAAGCCATGACGATGCACGCTAACAAATAGTTAGTAGCCCCTATGAACCCAAGTGTGGGTACAACAGTGGCAAAAATGAGGGATTTTACGAGAATGAACCCTCTCGAATTTAATGGCTCCCTAAGTTGAGGAAGACCATCAAGAGTTTATCAATGAGATCTATATGGCTCTTGCTATCATGGGTGTGACTCCGGTAGAGACGGCAAAACTAACCGCTTACCAGCTCAAAGGGGTTGGTCAGATTTGGTTTAATCAGTTGAAAGATGTAATGCCAGTGGAAACGGGTCCTATATAATGGGAAAGGTTTAAGAGTGCTTTTTGTCACGACCCGAGAGCACCCCCTAGTCGTAACACGGCGTACTTGACCCAGAAGGGGTCTCATATAAGCCCTCAGCATATCATGACATAAAAACATAGGAAAAATGCGGAAAATTTTAAAACTTTTCTTTACAATCGAAGTCTTTATAAAATGAGAGAGAATCAATGACACTATGTCTCAAACTATCTATAACATTAGATAAAACTCTTTAATACAATCTTGGGGACACGACCCTTACATAATAAATCTTGATCATAAAAGGAAGATATAAAGGACATGTGGTTGAGCCCTCGAATACTATGAGGACTCAACAATATTCCTCTTCTTGGTCTACTAGAGTCCTAGCCTAAGGGTAGCATCCAATATCTCCAAAGCCTACACTTATAGAAATGTAGAAAGATAGGTTAGCACAAATTGTACTAAGCATGAAAGCCATTCAAGAAAATCCTTAAAACATGCATTAAAAGGACATTTTGTTTAAAACCATGCTTCATGCCATTTTTGAACTTTATCTTTGAAATAGTTGAAGAATGTATCTCATAAAGCAACCCATGCACAATTCATTAGAACATATAGGATATCATCACAATTACAAGCATAGTCTCCAACACCACATAATGCATTCCAATCTTTACAAGGCATAACTCACATACATGAGTACATACCAAGATCATATCAACATACATAAGCAATCCAAAGTCATACTAGTGCAATGCAAAGGTAAAGTCCCATAGCCCAACCAAATGCCAAGTACCACATTTAGATTACCAACAACATACATATCTTACCTTTGGTTCATTAATAGCCAACATACATAAGTAAGGAGACATTCACAATCATAACTTGAATAAGTAGTCAACCTTAACCTTCATTCATATCATATCATACATAATTCATAAGTCTTAATAACATAAGGGAGCCTAACTATAACCCCTCTTAAAGTCCACTTGTGCAATGTATAGATAGCATCCCATACTACCACCCATACTAAGTAGTACCTCTTAAGAAGTCATAATTTTAGTCCATATTCTTATCATAGCTTGTATTTGTTTCATATAGGGAATATTAGCCTTAACCGACATAGACCATCTAAGCTACATGGAATCCGGTGTCATATAACCCCACACCGAAAGAAGACGATCTACTTCCCTAAGGTAGAACTACATGAATAGCTATCTAGGTGGATTCACTAGTTATATACCTATGTGGGTACATAGTTATGGGATATGGGGATTGCTACTAGAAACCCGGACTTGCTAACGTAAAAGGTTTCCATCCCATGAGACAACATATTTTGGGAACGTGGACTAACTAGCGTAAAAGGAACCTATTGGGAAGCTGGACTTTCTAGCGTAAAAGCTTCCATCACATTTTCATATCCACTCGGTGCTAAGCATAATTCCCTTTAAAAGTCATATTAAGTCTTAAGTTCATGGTCATAAGAGAATGCACTAGGCACTCAAACCAACATTCATCATAATAGCTCAAAGATTCATTAGGGTGAGAATGTCCTTTCAACCTTAGAATCATTAACATGTAAGAAAACCTTTCACATTATAGTTGTAGTGTTTCATGAGAATAGCCTTTCAATCAACACAATAACGTTATCACCATCCTAGACAATTCGTACATATACAAGTGTAAGGGTAAGGGAGAATGACCTTTCAACGGTACCACATTTTACCCAATAGTCATAGGATATCATACATAGTCATATCATATCGTACATAGTCATGTATAGGGGTATAGGGAGGAAGTATCTTGCATCAATACCACAATATACACAATAAATAAACACCTCCATCTTTCAAGTGGATCAACATGGTCATGTACATTTCATTCATAATAGTATGTAAAGGTGCATATGAGAACTAACCTCTCATTAAACACCATAGATACATTATCATCATAAACACTTCCATCTCAAGTGTTCATAAGCATGTACATAATAGCACAATCACACATATATTGCATTAAAGGATCATAGACCATGAAATTCAACACATCTAACATCATAATCGACATGTACATAATCATACTTCAAATAGTACATTCATTGCATGTAGAAGCTCATATATTCATATTGTAGGTCATGTGGGTAAAGTCCTTCCACAATAGACCATATACAATTCAATCATGCATAGTAGCTTCCTTCTTTAAGCCTAAGCATCTTTAACTTCTTTACATTATCTTTCACCTTTAAAGCCTTGGGAATCATCTTCATATTATGAGCATTACTCTCAAGAAATACCTCACATTGTCTAAGTAAACCTATCTCTAAGGTAAACTAACCACATGCTTCATACTTAATCAATTATAGACATATAACATCAAGTAACCTAGAAATAAATACTACTTCAACCACTATTCATCATTGAAGACCTAATCAAGTTAGTTCATGTCTACAAGATTCATCTATAAGCAATTCATGTCTAAGTGATCTAGTCTAAGGCAATTCATCAAGTAGTTCATCAACCTTAAAGGTTCACATCTAACCCTCAATTTTCCTCTTTCATGACTTAACCCTAGAATCTGAGGTTAATGAAGAATATAGGTATATTCATACTTAGATCATGTAATTACATCATAATCAACTCATACTCAATCAATTTAACCAACTTCTAACAACATTCATAGTGTAGAGAAGAGTCATAGCTAGGTTTAGGGAAAACTCATGAATTCTTTGTAATTGAAGTTAGAATAATCTAAAATCAGTAGAATCATCAATAACAAAAATAATTCAATGTAAACATAATCAGTTGTCAAGCTTACATGATCGATCAACTCATACCCTAGTTCACAATTTAGGAAGAAGGGGAAAACATGGGTCCAAGGGAGATTTTCATCAAAATCCTTCAAGTATCCATTAATAAAATCATAAATTAACTTAATCAATCATAATAAACCTTAATTAAACCATTGGTTTCGTTTTGGGAAGAGGCCCATGTTCATAGATTGAAAACCCTAGAATTGGGGAATTTCAAAACATAATTTCAACGGCTTCTTGGTGATAACTAGAAAAGAATGAAAATCATCCATACCTCAATTAAGAATCTCCAAAATATTTGGGGATGAACCTTGACAATCTACAAACCCTAGCTCCACTGGCTTCTTTTTTCTTCCTCGAGCTTAGAGAGAGAAATATTGAGCGAAGATGGAGCTAGGGTTTGTAACTAAATTGGAGGAATTTTACTTTAAAAATTATACATATTTGTTAGGAAAAGAGTGGGAAGGTGTAGGTTCAAGCTTTGGAAAGAATACTTAAAGAGACAACTTAAAACATAAAAACTATGGAATTCACGCTGGAGCTCGCCCATTGCCACTCCATGGCTCGCCAAGGGAACTAGGCGACTCGCCTAATGGCCCTTGGCTCGCCCATTTTTCTAGCTTGAGAGTGCTTCACTATTTTAGGCATAACTTTTTAGTCTGAGATCGTAATTGGGCAAACTCGGTGGCGTTGGAAAGAGTACTCAGAAACCTTTAATTCCACCCTTGGCCCTTGACCAGTAGCCTAGATTTCCACCCCTTAACCTATTTCACGACCTTTCTCACCCAATTGACCCTCTTGGCTCGCCAATGGCACTAGGTGATTCGCCAAGTGAACCCTTGGCTCGCCCAAATTTCCAGTGAGCTCCAACAATGGGCAGCTCACTAGGCTATCTTGAGGGACCGATGGCAGACTCGCCAAGATGGTGGGTGAGCTAATGCTTAGTTTTCCCTTTGGCCCAGTACCTAGGCTAGGAGGGATAGCCCACTAGGTGACCCACGTACACTTCGGCGTATCGCCAAATGGTTTGGGCAACCATGCTGCCAATCGCCAACCTATCCAAAGAGAATTAAGTTCTGCTTCACCCTCCCTTTATAGTTTAGGCCCTTGATCGCTTCCTAGGTTTGTCAACCCAATATACTAAAATAAAAATCTCCCACGTAAGGCTCTACTTTCAACTATTAGTTTCCATTAGACTCTAGCTTGGTCTTACTAATTTTCCAGGTTGTTACACTTTTCTGATAGATTCTTCCCTCTAGAGATGAGAGGTCCAAGGTACTTGAGTTCATTAACCTTAGGCAAGGAAATATGAGTGTAAGGGAATACACTTTGAGGTTCACTCAACTATCCGAGTATGCTCCTTCCATTGTGGCGGATCGTAGGGCTAAGATGAGTAAGTTTGTGTCGGGGGTGTCCGACATAGTAGTCAAAGAGTGTTGAACCTCTATGCTTTTCTATGACATGGATCTCTCTCTCCTTATGATTCAGTCCAACAAATTGAGGAAGAAAGGCTCAAGGAAAGATCTAGAGAGTCAAAGAGAGAAAAAGTTTATGGTGGTAACTATTCACATTCTAGATCCGGTGGACGGGGTCGTTCAAAGTTTCGACAAAAGTTCTCTAGGCTAGGTTCTTCTAGTTCTCCTCCGAGGCCTAACAATGAAAGTGTGTCTAACCCAAAACCTCAAGTAGATGGTTATAGTTCTTCCATGCCTACTTGTGCTAAATGTGGGAGAAATCATGAAGGGAAGTGTCTAGCGGGTTCTAATGCCTGATTTGGGTGTGGCAAGATGGATCAAAAAATAAGGAATTGTCCTTCCGTTGCTAAGAATGATGGATCAAAAAATAAGGAAGTGTCTAGCGGTCCGAGTAGTTTGGGTGGGAATACTCCTAAGCAAAACCGTTTCTATGCTCTCCAAACTAGAGGTGATCAAGAGAGTTCCCGGATGTTGTGACTAGTATGTTAAAAGTTTTCCATATAAATGTGTATGATTTACTAGATTCGGGTATGAATTTGTCATTTGTGACTCTTTATGTAGATATGAGATTTGATATGCTTCCCGATGTATTGTTAGAACATTTTCTTGTCTCTACCCCTTTTGGTGATTCTGTGGTGGCTAAGAGGGTTTATAAAAGATGTCTTGTTTCCTTGTCCCATAGAGTTACCTTGGTTGATTTGACAGAACATGACATGATAATTTTTTATGTCATCTTGGGTATGGATTAGTTGCATTCCTGTTACGACTCTATTGATTGTAGGACTAGAGTAGTCAAATTTCAGTTTCCAAATGAGCCTATCCTTGAGTGGGAAGGGGGAAATTCTATGCCTAGAGGTCACATTTTTTCTTACTTAAAGCTAGGAAAATTATTTCGAAGGGTCGTCTAACCATATAGTGAGGGTAAGGGATGTGGAGTCTAAAACTCCTATTCTTGAGTCGGTCCTTATTGTAAAACAATTTACGGAAGTTTTCCCTGACGATTTACTCAGTGTTCCTCCCAAAAGGGAAATAGACTTTGGGATTGACCTTCTCCCCGATACCCAACCAATCTTTATTCCTTCTTATAGAATGGCTTCGGCGAAACTTAAGGAGTTGAAGGATCAGTTAAAATAGTTATTGGATAAGGATTTCATTCGATCGAGTATCTCTCTATGGGGTGATCCGGTGTTTTTTGTTAAGAAGAAAGATAGTCCACTCCGTATGTGTATTGATTACCGCCAATTGAACAAGATAACAAACAAGAGCAACTATCCTCTTCCAAGAATAGATGACTTACATGATCAACACCAAGGGGCAAGTTATTTCTCTAAAATAGATCTCCGGTCGGGTTATCAACAATTGAGGGTGAAAGAAGAAGATATTCCTAAAACGGATTTTAGAACGCGAAATGGTCATTATGAGTTGTTGGTGATGTTCTTTCGTTTAACTAATGCTCCGGTGGCATTTATGGATTTGATGAATAGGGTGCTTAGACAATACTTTGATATATTCGTAATTGTGTTCATAGATGATATTTTGATCTATTCAAGAAGTGAGAATGACCATATTTATGATTTCAGGATTGTATTGTGAATTCCTAATGACAAACAACTTTATGCAAAGTTTAGTAAATGTGAGTTTTGGTTGAGGTCCATAGCTTTCCTTGGCCATTTAGTTTCAAGAAAGGGTATTGAGGTAGATCTAAAGAAGACAGATGTGGTTAAGAGTTGGCCTAAACCTCTATCACTGATAGATATTATAAGCTTCTTGGGTTTGGCTGGTTATTATAGAAGATTTGTTGAGCGGTTTTCCTTTATTGCTTTTCCTTTGACGGCTTTGACAGAAAAGAAGGCCAGGTTTCTTTGGTCCGAAGCTTGTGATAAAAGTTTCCAAGAGTTGAAGGATAGACTTACTTCCGCTCCAGTGTTGACCTTACCGGAAGGTACAAATGGAGTTGTTGTATATTGTGACGCCTCTAGAGTCGGATTGGGATGTGTGCTTACGCAAATTGGTAAGGTGATTATCTATGCTTCAAGGTAACTAAAGGCTCATGAGAAGAATTATCCTACCCACGGCCTTGAATTAGCGGCGGTGGTATTTTCGTTAAAGACTTCGAGGCATTATTTGTATGGGGTCCATGTTGATGTGTTTACCAATCACAAAAGTTTAAAATATATGTTTACCCAATAAGATCCAAATCTTCGCCAAAGAAGGTGGCTTGAGTTATTGAAATATTACGATATAAGTGTTCTCTATCATCACGGTAAAGAAAATGTGGTGGCGGATGCCCTTAGTCGGTTATCCAAGGGTAGTCTTGCACATGATGATGAGAAAAAAAAGTTGGTTTGAGATGTTCATAGGTTGGCCTGATTGGAAATTCAACTAGTGGATTCCACCAAGAGTGGTATTATGGTCCATAATAGTTCTGAATCATCTTTTGTGACTGATGTTAAAGCAAAGCAATGTCTTGATCCGACTTTAGTTGAACTGAAAGAGGCGGTTCTAAAGAAGTCTGTAGAGGCTTTCTCCCAAGGGGGAGATGGTGTACTAAGGTACATAGGTTGTTTTTATGTTCCGAATGTTGATGACTTGAGGCAACAAATCTTATCAGAATCCCATAGTTCTCGTTATTCTATTCACCCAGGAGAAATTAAGATGTACCATGGTTTGTGGTAGATGTATTGGTGAAATGGGATGAAGAAGAATATTGCGGGATTCATGGCTAACTGGTCTAATTGCAAACAATGGAAGGTTTAGGATCAGAAATGGGAGGTTTATCCCAAGATATTAGCATTCCTACTTGGAAGTGGGAAGATTCGAATATGGACTTCATAGTAGGGCTGCCACGCACTCAACATCAATATGATTAGATTTGGGTTATGGTTGACCAAATGATGAAGTTGGCCCATTTCATTCTCGTCAAGGTTTCCTATACGACGACAGATTATGCTAAGCTATATCTGAGAGAGATGGTAAGGTTTCATGGAGTGCCCTTGTCCATTATCTACGATATAGGTACTCAGTTTACGTCACAATTTTTGAAGTCCTTCCAAAAGGGTCTTGGAACCAAAGTTAAGCTTAGCACAACTTTTCACCCCCAAACCGATAGGCAAGTGAAAAGAATGATCGAAACATTGGAAGACCTATTGAGGACTTGCGTGATAGATTTGAAGGGAAATTGGGATGACCATTTACCTTTGATTGAATTTGCCTATAATAATAACTACCATTCGAGTATTGGTATGGCTCCGTTTGAGGATCTTTATGGTAGGAGGTGTAGATCTCCTATAGGATTGTTTGAGATGGGGAGGTTTCTTTGATAGCACTCGAATTAGTTCATGAGGCTATTAAAAAGATTCGACTTATAAGATAGAGGTTGAGAATGACCCACAGTCGAAAGAAGTCTTATGCGAATGTTAGAAGGAGAGACCTTGAATTTGATGTTCTTGATTGGGTTTACCTGAAAGTGTCACCCATGAAGGGTGTAATGAGGTTTGGTAAGAAAAGGGAAACTTAGTATCCATTTTTAGGCCCATATCAAATTTTGACGTGTGTTGGTAAGGTCGCATATGAACTTTATTTGCCAAATGATTTTGCATCGGTGTATCCGATTTCCTTGTCTCTATGTTGAAAATGTGTGTTGGAGATCCGACATCCATAATTCCCCTAGAAGGGTTGGAAGTGAAAGCGACACTTTCTTATGAAGAAGTTCCAGTTGAGATCCTAGACTGGCAAGTTAAGAGGTTGAGGAATAAAGAGGTTGATTCGGTTAAGGTGTTATCGAGAGATCACCTAGTTGAGGGTTCTACTTGGGAGGCGAAGGCCGATATGATGTCCCGATATCCTCAACTCTTTCCATGTATTCAAGCTTGAGGTACTGAGTTCCTCTTGGTTTGCTTAGGTTTGAAGTCATGTGTGTTTTATGTGTTTCCATGATTTCCTTAAATTTGCATGTTCATCAAAAAGTTTGTGTTTTGAAAGAAAATGGATTTTGTGAATTATTTTCCTCATGATTGTTGAGTATTGAATATGAGTTGCTTATAGACTTCATGAGATGAGTTATAGAGCATGCCTTGACTTGGAGTGGAGATTCTCTCCTTAAATATGTGCTTGGAGTATAAATTGCATTTATGCTCTATGAGATTGTGTTGAGCATTGCTTTTGTCACGACCCGAGGGTACCCCCTAGATGTAACAAGGCACATCATACCCCTAAAGGCACCATGTAAGCCACTTAGAATATCATAGCATAAAGCATTAGAACAATAAGTGTAAAAACACATTTCAAGTCTTAAAAGTTTTCCTAAAAGCAATGTGGAAGTCTACACTTGTCTCAATTAGACATCTATGACAATAATCCAAATGAAAAGGGACACAACCCATACAACATAGTTTGAAAATGAAATACTAAATATAAAACTCAAAGTGAATCTCCCATCCTCGAATAATGTGGACTCACCACAAGCAAGGAGAATAGTCAAATTCAAGCTCGAATCAAATGATGATCGCCTTAAGAACGTGGACCATACACTTAAGAAAAATGTAGGAAAATATGGATTAGTACAAAAATGCACTATTTATGATAGCCACACATAAAAAACTTGAAAACATGCTAAAAGGGACATATTAGTTGAAGGCATGCCATTTATTAAGTTAAGGCATCATTTTGAAGGAAAATAAAATGTATTTCATAATCATGTTCATTTCATAGATCATCATACCATATGACAAACATACCATAAGTGTAACAACCCAGAAATCTAATGACCTAAGATAGAGCCTATTATGTAGTCTAGTGTCCTAAAGAGGTTTAATGTCAAGATAAGAGTGGTAAAATAACTTCAGTAACGTAGTACTAAAGTTTTAGTCCCTAAATGTCAAGGCATGCCCCCCCCCAAGGACCCTAGGGGGGTCCTTGGGGAGGACCAAGGGGGCTGCCCAAAAGCTGTAAAATAATAGCATGATCCACAAAATGCGCCCTACGAGTCGTGGGTTGACTCACGCCTTGTAGATGGGAGTTGTGAGTCAACACTTAAATTCTCCCTAGCTCCCCCAATCCTCCAAGTCTCAGGACCAAATGACGCCTTGCCCGAACGGGGCGTCACCCAATCTACTGACCGTAAGTGGGTGGCGTGGGTTGAGACTTAGTCTCCCCATACCTTGGCTGATCCTCCCCTCTCTGACCCAAACGATGAAACACCAGTACGTGGCATCACCCCACCTATGGACCGTAGGTGGGGGTTTCGTAGGTGAGGGTCTGCAAAAGCTGATGCAATGCGGCTAAGGGTCAAACATTCTAACAAATTCCTAATTAATTAAACAAGGGCAGGTACGGTTATTATAAGTTATTTTAGACTCATATAAATATTTTTAATTCATTAAACCCAACTTAACTCCTCACAACTCACAAGACACAAACTAGAAACCAACTCTTCTCTACCAAAATTCTCTCTAGGGCTCCATTGAAGAACAAGGTCACAGGTCAAACTAGTCATTCAAGAACATGTATTTTTTCTCTAATTTCGTGAGGAATTCAACCTAAGGTATGGATTCTCTTCATTGTTGGGTAGCTATCCCCAAGAAGTCATTTCAAATTGTGTTTTTAAGACTTCCAAAACCTAGGTTTTTAATTCTAGTCATGGGTCTTCTTCCAAAACGATTTATATTGTTCAACTCTGATCTATTATAATTAATTATGATATTTTATGGTTATATTATTGTATTATTGATGGATTTTGATGAAAATCTCTCTTGGATCCATAGTTTCCCTTTCTTCCAAAATTGTGAACTAAGGTGTGACTTGATTGACCATGGAAGTTGATAATTGATTATGTTTATGTTTATTAAGTTGTTGAATCATGAAATATCTCTATCTAATTATATAATTCTAGAATTTAGGGTTGATGTTGGTTCATGGCCTTGAATAGAAGTTGGCTAGGGTTTGCATACTTAGATAGTAATGATCTTATATCTAGTGTGCAATTGTGGTATTGATGCAAGATCCTTCTTTCCTATGCCCTTAGACTTGATTAAGCATGAAGTATGTATGTAAGTTATTAAAATCTTGTTGTGTTTATTGAAAGGTTATGCTCATCAATACACTATTGGTAAGATGGGAAATGTTTACTCACATGTTGATGGTTCAAGGGGTGAAAGGACATTCTCACCAATTGAATCTTTGAGCTCTTATGATATTATGTTGTCTTGAATGCCTAGTGCATTCTCTTGTGAATATAAATCTAAGTAAAGACTTAACATAACTCTAAAAGGGAATTATGTTTAGCACCAAGTGGATATGAGTATGAGATGGGTTCCTTCATGCTAGTAGTTGGGTTCCCATTATGGTTATCTCATTAGATGGAAACCTCCACGTTAGTAGTCATGGTTTATAGGAGAAATCTACTTATCCCATAACTATGTGCCCACATAGATCTTAGCTAGTGGATACACCTAGAAGCCATTATGAAAGTTCTACCTTAGGCAAGTAGGATACCTCTTTCCGGTGTGGGTGTTAGAACAATGGATTTCATGTAGCTCACATGGTCTATGTTGGTTAATGCTATTCTCCCTATATGATATGAATATGAACTATGATAAGGACATGAACTTTTATTATGACTTCTTAAGGGATACTACTTAGCATGAGTGGGGGTATGGGACTTCACTTAGGCATTGCACAAGTAGACTCTAAGAGGGGTCATGGTGAGGTTCTCTTATGTTATGAAGGCTTATGAATTATGTATGAAAGAGATGTATGAATGTTAGGGTTGACTTCACTTATTACAAGTTATGAATATGAATGACTCATTACTTAGGTATGTTGGATATGAATAAGGTAAAGTAAGATATGTATGTTGTGGGTGGCCTAAATGTAATACTTTCCATTTGGTAGGGTTATGGGATCTTACGTTTGCATTACACTAGTATGGCGTTGGGTTGCTTATATGTTGGTTTGACTTATGTTTCTTTATAATTGTGCATAATGGCTTCCAAACTTGACAAAGGAATGATTTCAACTAAATGTACCCTTTATGCATCTTTTAAGAATTTTGTGCATGGCTTCCATACTTAGTACAATTAATTGTCTAACCCATATTTTCTACATTCTATGAGTGTAGGTTCCAGCCGTTGAGACGTATCATTTTCTTCATGTGAAGCTTGGGTTGACTATTCCCTAGGCTTGGTGAGTCCTCAAGTTCGAGGACAAGATGTTTCCATTTTCTAGCTTTTATGTACTTTCCACTTTTGAGACTATATTGATGTAAAGGGATTTTGACCCTATTTGTACACCTTATATACTAGATGGTGATTAAGACAAGTCTAGATTCTTATTTTTCATCTATGAAGAAGAACTTTACATCTATTGTAAAAGTTTTAAATTTTTCACAATTATTCTATGTCTTTAGGTTATAATGATGCTAAGGGCTTGTACGAGACCCCTTCAGGCTCAAGTACGCTGTGTTGCTTCTAGGGGGTAACTCCGGGTCGTGACAAACTTGGTATTAGAGCCAGGTTTTGGGATAATATTTAGGTTGATGTCTGATGAACCACATCTTGTAGAGTCTTGATCATGAGTGTGAAGCGTGCCACACTTATGAATGAGAGGCTATAAAATGTTTAGGAACTTTCACTTCTTCCATTACTCTTTAGTTGTTCCCTAGAGTTTTAACTCTATGAAGTCCTTTTTCCTAACCCTTTTCTTGTGCATAGGAATATGACTATAATTAGAGCGGCTGCAAGAAGAATGAAAGAGGATATTGTTGATGAGGGAGTTCCTCCCCAAGGTCCCCAAGGTCAACAAGGGCATCAAGTTCCTGAAGCTCTTAATGATGAAGGGGCCATGACCAATGTGGAGATAAGATCGACTCTTCAAACCTTAACCCATGTTTTAACTACTCAAGTCACTAGGGATGCTAGAGCTCATGTTTACCACAATACAAGTACAATCTCATCAAGAATTAGGAATTTCACAAGAATGAATCCCCCTACCTTCTATGGCTCTAAAGTGGATGAGGACCTTCAAGGGTTTATTGAAGAAGTGTTCAAAATAGTTGATGCCATGGGGGTGTCGTTTCAAGAGAAGGCGAAACTAGCTGCCTACCAATTGAAAGATCTAGCTCAACTATGGTTTGAGCAATGGAGAGAAGAGAAACCCGTGAGAGCGATTCCGGTTGATTGGGGAGTGTTCAAGTCGGCCTTCCTTGATAGGTTTTTCCCCCTAGTGTTGAGGGAGAGAAAGATGCAAGAATTCCTCAACCTTCTCCAAGGAGGTATGAGTATGAAGGAATATAGCCTTAAGTTCACCCAATTGTCCAAGCATGCTCCAACCTTAGTGGCGTACTCTATGTCTATGATGAACATATTCATTATGGGTTATCCGACTTGGTGGTAAATGTATGTCGTTCGGCAATACTCATTCCAAGTATGAACATTTACGTCTAATGGTTCATGCAGAACAAATAGAGGAACAAAATCTCAAGCAAGTGAGTAGAGAAGTGAAGAGGGCAAGGACTGATGATGGGAATTCTTCCAATGGTAAATTTGAGGTTCAAGGAAAATTAAGGTTTAAGAGAAGGTTCTCCAACCAAAGATCCTCTAGCACTCCTAAGGTCAGCAAAGAGAGGGTGGCTACCCCTAAGCCGCACGGTGGTAGTGTTGGTGGCTCTTATGTTGATAGACCTACTTATGCATAGTTTGGCAAAAAGCATGATGGAAAGTGTCTTGTTGGCACAGATAGGTGTTTTAGTTGTGGAAAGAGTGGTCACATGAAGAGGGATTGTCCCATGCTAAGGGCTCAAGTAAGAGAGGGCAAGCAAGTCCCTCCTAGTGGCTCAAATTATGATGCTTCTCAGAAGAATCACTTTTATTCTCTCCAATCCCGAAGCGATCAAGAGGATTCCCCGGACGTTGTTACCGGTATGTTGCAAGTATTTTCCATTGATGTTTATGCATCATTAGACCCCGGTGCCAGTTTATCATTTGTTACACCTTTAGTGGCTATGAAATTCGATGTACTCCCCGAAAAGTTAGAGAAACCATTTTCGGTGTCTACCCCGGTAGGTGACTCAGTTGTAGCGAAAGGAGTTTATAGGATTTGTCCCATTTCGTTGGCTCATAAAGTCACTTTGGTTGATTTAGTGGAATTAGATATATTGGGCTTTGATGTCCTCTTGGGGATGGATTGGTTGTATGCTTGTTTTGCGTCTATTGATTGTAGAACCCGTGTGGTGAAGTTTCAATTTCCAAATGAGCCCATTGTAGAATGGATGGGGGAAACTCTATTCCTAGTGGTCATTTCATTTCATATCTAAAAGCTAGAAAAATGATCTCAAAGGGGTGCATGTATCACATTGTAAGAGTCATGAATGTTGAGTTCGAGACTCCTTCATTAGAGTCGGTCCCCATAGAAAGGGAATTTCCAGAAGTCTTTCTTGATGACTTGCCCGGAATACCTCCCAAACGGGAAACAGACTTCATCATAGATCTTTTGCCGGATACTCAACCCATATCTATTCCCCCTTATCGAATGGCTCCGACCGAATTAAAATAATTAAGGAACAACTTAAAGATTTACTAGATAAGGGTTTTGATTCAACCAAGCATATCTCCATGGGGTGCTCCGATATTGTTTGTAAAAAAGAAAGATGGATCCCTTAGGATGTGTATTGATTACCACCAATTGAACAAGGTCACTATAAACAATAAGTACATTCTCCCTAGAATTGAATATTTGTTTGACCAACTCCAAGGCGAGATACTTTTCAAAGATTGACTTAAGGTTGGGCTATCACCAACTTAGGGTGAGAGGGGTTGACATTCCTAAAACAGTCTTCCAAACAAGATATGGTCACTATGAATCCTAGTTATGTCTTTTGGTCTAACAAATGCCCGGCAGCATTCATGGATCTAATGAATAGGGTATTTAGGCAATATCTTGATTCGTTTGTGATTGTCTTTATTGACGATATTCTGATGTATTCAAAGAGTGAGGGTGATCATATGAAACACTTAAAGATAGTATTGCCAGTCCTGAAAGACCACCAATTATATGCTAAGTTTAGCAAATATGCATTCTGGCTAAGGTCGTTGCTTTCCTTGGTCATATTGTGTTGAGCGTGGATATTGAGGTAGATCCTAAGAAGACGGAGGCGGTCAAGAGTTGGCCTAGACCTCTATCTCCTACCGGTATTAGAAGCTTTTTGGGTATGGCTAATTATTATAGGGGATTTGTTGAGGGTTTTTCCTCCATTGACAACCTTAACTCAGAAGAAAGCTAAGTTTGTGTGGTTGGAGGCTTGTGATAAAAACTTCCAAGAATTGAAAGATAGACTTACCTTCACTCCGGTGTTGACTTTATCGGAGGGTACCAATGGGTTTGTGGTATACTATGACGCTTCCCGAGTGGGTTTGGGATGTGTCCTTATGCAACGAGGTAAAGTGATATCCTATGCTTCGAGGAAACTTAAGGTGCATGAAAAGAATTATTCGACTCATGATCTCAAATTAGCAGCGGTGGTGTTTTCCTTGAAAATATGAAGGTACTACTTATATGGGTTCCATGTAGATGTTTTCAGTGATCACAAGAGTCTTCAATATGTTTTTACCCAAAAAGACTTTGAATCCCCGATAAAGAAAGTGGTTAGAGTTGTTGAAGAATTATGACATGAGTTTCCTTTACAACCCCGACAAAGCTAATATAGTTGCGGATGAACTAAGTAGATTGTCTATGGGTAGTGTGGCTCATCTAAACGATGAGAAAAAGGAATTGGTTCTTGAGGTGCATAGGTTGGTGCGTTTGGGTGTCCAACTAATGGATTCCACCAAAGGTGGGGTTATGGTCCATCATTGTTCTGAATCGTCCTTTGTGGTTGATGTGAAGTCTAAACAACACCTTGACCCTATATTGATGGAGTTGAAAGAGTCAGTTCTCAACAAGTCCTTGGTGGCTTTCTCCCAAGGAGGGGATGGAGTGCTTAGGTACCAAGGTAGATTATCTGTTCTGGATGGTGATGGCTTAAGGGAGCAAATTTTAGAAGAGGTTCATGGTTCGCGGTATTCTATTTATCTGGGAGCCACCAAGATGTACCGTCATCTATGGGAGGTCTTTTAGTGGAATGGCTTGAAAAAGGATATAGCGGGTTTTGTAGACAAATGTCCGAATTGTCAACAAGTTAAGGCCGAAAACCAAAAACCCAGAGGTTTGTCCCAATATATAGAAATTCCCACTTGGAAGTGGAATGATGTGAATATGGACTTTGTTGTGGGTTTGCCTCGTACTCAAAGGCAGCATGATTCTATTTGGGCCATTATTGATAGGATGACTAAATCAGCCCACTTTATTCCGGTCAATATTTCATTGTCGGTGGAAGACTATGTCAAGTTGTACATTAATGAGATAGTGAGGTTGCACGGGGTTCCCTTATCTATCATATTGGATCAGGGTGCCCAATTTACTTCACACATTTGGAAGGAATTCCAAAAGGGGCTTGGTACCAATGTTATATTTAGTACCGTTTTTCACCCTCAAACGGATGGTCAAGCGGAAAGGACCATTAAAACCTTAGAGGACATGTTGACAATGTGTGTGATTGATTTCAAGGGTAGTTGGGATGACCATCTCCCATTGATTGAATTTGCCTACAACAATAGTTACCACTCTAGCATTGCCATGGCTTCATTTGAAGAACTTTATGGGAGAAGGTGTAGATCTCTGGTTGGGTGGTCTGAGGTAGGTGAATTTTCTCTAATTGGTTCTGAACTAGTTCATGATGCTACTGATAAAGTTTGACTTATTAGAGATAGGTTGAAGACGGCCCATAGTCGGCAAAAGTCTTGTGCCGATAATAGAAGGATGGATCTAGAGTTTGAAATTGGTGATTGGGTCTACTTGAAAATCTCACCTATGAAGGGTGTAATGAGGTTTGGTAAGAATGGGAAACTGAGTCCCCAGTATTTGGGCCCATATCAAATCTTGAAACGTGTTGGGAAAGTTTCATATGAATTGGACTTACCAAATGAGTTGGCTCTGATTCACCCGGTGTTCCATGTTTCCATGCTTAAGAAGTGTATTGGTGATCTTGTGTCCATCATTCCTTTAGAGGGTTTAGGAGTTGAGTCCTGGTTGAGACTTTGGACCGGCAAGTGAAGAGGCTGAGAAATAAGGAAGTAGCCTCCATTAAGGTTTTATGAAGGAATCACTTAGTTGAAGTGTTACATGGGAGGCCTAGGCCGATACGAAGTCCTATTACCCTTATATTTTTCCTTCTACTGTTATTCAAACGTGAGGTAAGTAATTCCTCTTGAAGTTTTAGTGTTTTGGGAGTCATGTGTATTGTATGAGTTTTTCATGATTTCCTTATGTGGTGCATATATATATCCCTCATGTTGATTTGACTTTAGTATGATTATTGCATTTTAACTTCATGATGTAGTTTAATGGACATGCTTAGTTATGTTTTTGATGAATGGCTTAATGGCTCCACATTGATGTATTGAGCTTACTTGAGTTGGAGAAGGTAGTTCCACCCATATTTAGGCGAATTGATGAATTTTGTGCATATTGCATTGGTAGATGTAGTTCCTACCTCCTTGAGTTGCATTGACTTTGTCTTGTGAAATGGAGTTGAAGTTTCCTCTTTTTGAATAGTGCATAAGGCGAATAGTGTATTTGTAAGTTTTGCACATTTTTTTTAGATGTTTCATGCATAATGGGCTGTTAGTCTAGAGCTTCTAACTTATTTTAGTGTCTAGATCATCTCAGGGACAAATGTTCCCAAGGGGGGGATAATGTAACACCCCGAAAATCTAATGACCTAAGCTAGAGCCTATCATGTAGTCTAGTATCCTAAAAATGGTAAACATCAATATAAGAGTCGTAAAATAACTTCCCTAACTTAGTACTAAAGTTTTAGTCCCTAAACGTCAAGGCATAGCCCCTCCAAGGGTCCTTGAGGAGGACCAAGGGAGATGCCCAAAAGCGGTAAAAAAATAGCATGAACCACGAAATGCAACCTACGAGTCATGGGTAGACTCACACCCCGTAGATGGGAGTCATGAGTCAACACTTAGATTCTCCCTAGCTCCTCCAATCCTTCAAGTCTTAGGACCAAATGACGCCTTGCCAGTACGGGGAGTTACCCAAACTACAGACCGTAGGTGGGTGGCGTGGGTTGAGACTTAGTCTCCATAGCCCTTGTATGATCTTCCCCTCTCTGACCCAAATGACGAACCACCAGTACATGGCGTCACCCTACCTAAGGACCATAGGGGGGGGTTTCGTAGGTGAGGGTCTGTAAAAGCTGATGCAAATCGACAACATTATAATAAATTCCTAATTAATTAAATAAGGGTGGGGACGGTTATTATTAGTTATTTTAGATTCATTTAAATAGTTTTAAGTCATTAAACCCAACTTAACTCCTTACAACTCACAAGACACAAACTAGAAACCAACTCTTCTCTCTCGAAATTCTCTCTAGGGCTCCATTAAAGAACAAGTTCAAAGGTCAAGCTAGGGGTTAAAAAAAAGTCTTTCATCTCCAATTACGTGAGGAAGTCAACCTAAGGTATGGATGCTCTTCATTTTTGGGTAGCTATCCCCCAAAAGGTCTCTTCAAATTACATTTTTAAGACTTCCAAGACCTAGGGTTTTTATTCTAGTCATAGGTCTTCTTCCAAAACGATTTCTATTATTCAATTATGATCTATTATGATTAATTATGATGGTTTATTGTTAGATTATTGTAGTATTAATTGATTTTGATGAAAATCTCTCTTGGACCCATGGTTTCCCTTTCTTCCTAAATTGTGAACAAAGGTGTGACTTGATTGACCATAGAAGTTGATAGTTGATTATGTTTATGTTTATTAAGTTTTTGAATCATTAAATAGCTCTATCTAATGATATAATTCTAGAAGTTACGGTTGATGTTGGTTCATGGCCTTGAAGGGCAATTGGCTAAGGTTTACATATGTTGATGTTAATTGTATATGAGTGTGTGACTTACTTAGATCGTAATGATCCTTTATCTAGTGTGAAATTGTGGTATTGATGTAAGATCCTTCTTCTCTATACCCTTACACTTAATTAAGCATGGAGTATGTATGTATGTTATGAAAATCTTGTTGTGTTGATTAAAAGATCATGCTCATGAATACACAATTGGTAAGATGTGAAAGGTTTACTCACATGTTGATGGTTCAAGGGGTGAAAGGACATTCTCACCAAATGAATCTTTGAGCTCTGATGATATTATGTTGTCTTGAATGCCTAGTGCATTCTCTTGTGAATATGAATCTAAGTAAAGACTTAACATAACTTTTAAAGGGAATTATACTTCGAACCAAGCGGATATCAGTATGACATGGGTTCCTTCACGCTACTAGTTGGGTTCCCAATATGGTTATCTCATAAGATGGAAACCTACGCGTTAGTAGTCAAGGTTTCTAGGAGCTATCTCCTTATCCCATAACTATTTGCCCACGTAGATCTTAGCTAGTGGATCCACCTAGAAGTTATATGAATGTTCTGCCTTAGGCAAGTAGGACACCTCTTTCCAGTGTGGGGGTAAAACACCAGATTCCATGTACCTCACATTGTCTATGTCGGTTAATGTTATTTTCTCTATATGATATGAATATTAACTGTGATAAGGAAAAGAACTTTAATTATGACTTCTTGAGGGGTACGACTTAGCATGAGTAGGGGTATGGGACTTGAATTAGGCATTGCACAAGTAGACTCTAAGAGGGGTCATGGTGAGGTTCTCTTATGTTATGAATGCTTATGAATTACGTATGAAAGGTATGCATGAATGTTAAGTTTGACTTTACTAGCTACCAGTTATGAATATGAATGACTCCTTACTTAGGTATGTTGGATAATAATAAGGTAAAGTAAGATATGTATGTTGGATATAAATAAGGTAAAGTAAGATATGTATATTGTGGATGGCCTAAATTTGATACTTTGCATTTGGTAGGGTTATAGGATATTACCTTTGCATTGAACTAGTATGGCTTTGGGTTGCGTATATGTTGGTTTGACTTATGTTTCTTCATAAATGTTCATAATTTCTTTCAAACATGATAAAGTGATGAGTCCACGATTTGGACTCATTTAGGGCTATATTTTGATATAGTTAGTGTCCTCAAATGCATATTTTGGCTCAATATCTGATGAAATTCCTTAAGTTTCAGGTATTTGGAATTCGAGAAAAAGTATGGACACTAATTGGAAAAAGGAACAAGGCGGCTGAAAAGAACGAAGAAATTAAGGCCTGAAGATCACCGAGCCTAATTGACAACACGCCGATCGGCCTGGATATCACCTTTTGTTCCAGTGCGCTAAGACCTGAAGGAAAATGCAAGTTGGCAATGCAATGGAGTAGCCGGCGTGTCGCCGAACGTTCTGCAAAGCAGTACTATATTGCCCAACAACTCAAAATGTGAAGACGCTAATGGCTAAAGCTGGAAGGCGATGAAATCGACCAAACGACGGATCGCTGAATGTATCGGCGATCCCGGCTAACTCTAACTTCGTCGAAGGGTCCTTCTTTGCACATTTTCAAACATTATAAATACTTGTTTAAATTTATAGCTTAGTATATATCACTATTATTTTTAGAACTTTTTACAGTTTTAGGGAGAGTCTAAGTTTTAGAGTGTTTTGGAGACTTGGTTCAAAGACCTTGAAGATTCAAAGGGTTTCAACTCCAAGAAATTGGACTTGGATCTCAAAGATTCTTCACTCTTGACATGTTTTAAGACTTAATCCTGCATACCCAATTGATGGAAAATCAATTGGTATAAATTTTTATCTTTTTTACATGTCTAGCTAAAACCCCAATTCTTGGGGTGTGATTTTGTGAATATGGGTTAGATTATCTGTTGGGTCTTACTTGTTGATGGTTTATTTATTGTTTAAATGTGATTTTGTTTAGTAGTTCTGTATGAACTTATTTGAGTTGTAGTTACAAATACGATTTCATCTTAGTGTTTTCGGTTTGCTCGAGAGAGAGGTCATAAATCTAAGACTACTTAATAGATAGCCGGTGGAATTGGGTCAACATGGGTTTAGCTCGAGAGAGTGAATCCTAGTCCTTCTCCCACACATTTAGATTGAGAGAGTGGATGGACTAAGGCGGAGGCAGTGCTTAAAGCGACAACTCGGTGTTCGAGGGAAACTGAGTTGATACGGGGTAAGTTGCTCAAGAGAGAATTTACCGCCACTATAGTCTAGCCTAGTCACAAATTCTCAACAATTTACTATCAAAAGCATGTACCCGACAGTTTATTTTATCCTATATTCCTATCACATCCCAAGAATCTCATCTCTCTATCTCGTTTTCATAGATTTTTGCTAGTTTTAGTTGCTAATTAATACAAACCCCCATTGATAAATGACACTTGAGTCACCCCTTAGATTTAGTATGTTTTTAATCGTTAATATCTATAGCTATGAATAATTAGAAATAGATTTTATTTTTCTATTAATTCTTAAAACCACTCCCTTGGGACTCGACCCCAACCCTTGGTTGGGTTACTTTACTATTGTACGATCATAGACACTCGAATTAGAAGTTGTGTCTTGATTACACAAACATCATAAAGGCATGATTTGAATTAAATGTCCTTTTTATGCATGTCTTAAGGATTTTGTGCATGATTCCATACTTAGTAAAATTAATTGTGCTAACCCATATTTTCTACATTCTATGAATGTAGGTTTTGGCCGTCCAGACGTATCATTTTCTTCAAGTGAAGCTTGAGTTGACTATTCCCTAGGCTTGGTGAGTCCTCAAGTTCGAGGACAAGATGTTTCCATTTTATAGCTTTTATGTACTTTCCACTTTTGAGACTATATTGATGTAAAGGGCTTTTGACCCTATTTGTACTCCCTATCTACTAGATGGTGATTGAGACAAGTCTAGATTCTTATTTTTTCATCTATGAAGAAGAAGTTGACTTCTATTGTAAATTTTTTAAATTTTCCGCAATTATTCTATGTCTTTTTGTTATGATGATGCTAAGGGCTTGTACGAGACCCTTTCGGGGTCAAGTACGTCATATTGCTTCTAGAGGGTAACTCCGGGTCGTGACAATAAGTACCCTCAAAGTCTACTTGTGCAATGCATGAATAAGATCCCATAATCCTACCCATGCTAAGTAAAGTTTCTTGAGTAACCATAGTTCATAATTCATCTTCTTGTTCATAGTAGGAAAAAGCCTTAACCGACATAGGCCATGTGAGCTTAACATGGAATCCAGTGTTACCCACACCGAAACGGGTTGCCCTACTTTCCTAAAGTATCACAATCATCATATTAGATTTTAGGTGGATCTACTAGATAAATATTGTAGGGGCACATAATGTATGGGATAAGGAGATTGTTGCTAGAAACCCACCCTTTCTTGCGGGGGAGCTTCCATCTCAAGAGATACTTTCTAGAAACCCACCCTTTCTAGAGGGGGATATTCAATTTCATATTCAATATCCACTCGGTGTTAAACGTAATTCCCATGGAGTATATATATATTAAGTCTTGACTTAAGTTCATATTCATGGAAGTGTGCCTTGACACTTAATACAACATAATTCATAAGATAGCTCATAGATTCAATAGGTGAGAATAGACTTTCAACCTTAGAATCATCATATTGTGATAAAACCTTTCAGATTATATTCATTGTGTGTTCATGAGAATGGCCTTCCAATCAACACAAAAACATCATCATAATCATGGACACTTCACTCTCAAAATGTTCTTAAAGCATATACATAAATCTCATAATCATACATCATTCTCATAATTTGCCCTTCCAGGACAATAGATCATATTCAATCAATACATCTAGAATTACTACATTAGACATTGATGATAAAATAATTCAAGTAGTTCAATTACTACATGCACAATTCTATAATATTCTACTTGCATCAATCAATACCCACACTTTGAGATCCAAGTTGGGGAAATAGGGGAATTCATGGATTCTTGGGGAATTCAACATAAAACCATATAAAATCATCAATATATCCATAATAAAACATAATTAAATTATTAAAATTTAATTTGAAAGGAATCCATGAGATTGAAGTCAAACCCTAACTTTTGGGATTTCTAGCTTTGAAGTTAGGGGTTTTGAAGGGGCTCCATGGATGAAGTCTATCCATGGTTGAAGAGCTACCATACCCTGGTGAAGAAATCCAACGAAATTGAGTGAAAAATCTTGTTCTTCTTCCATGGAGTTCTAGAGAGAGTTTTGGGGGGGAAGTTTTTTTTGATTTGGGATATAGAAATTATGATTTGGATGACTTGGTTTAGGGACTTAAAAACCTTATATATTTTGTTTAATTAAGTGTAAAATAACTCCACTTAATATTTAATTAAAAAGGAAAACCCCAAAACATCCCTAAGTATACCTGCCAAATGGCAGCTCTCAGGCCCCACCCACGCCCACCACTGACAGACTGTGGTAGGACCCACGAGCTATTTTGGTGAACTGTAGTAGGGGTTCCAAGGCATGATTCCTGGGGCTTTAATCAACATCCCTCACCCATGATGCCTGGGTCCACCAACTGGCTGTGGTTCCCCCTCGTGGGTGGACTGCCCAAGCACACTTTTTGTCACATTTTGAAGGGTCCGCCTCAAGGACCCATGGTTTGTCCTAGGGGGGTCGTACCTTGATGTTTTAACCCAAAAAAATATATATTGAGTATTGGGAGTTATTTAAGATTCTAACCGTCACGTCAAGCCCTAGTTTAGCCTACTAGTTTCTAGAGTGTTACATTATCTCCCCCTTGGGAACATTCGTCCTCGAATGACAATCTAGACACCTTACGGAATTAAAGACTCAAAAATAGCAGCCTATCATGCATGGAACATCAAAATAATGGACAATTCAAAGGAGGAAACATCAATTTTATCTCAACACAAAATTAATGCAATACAAGGAAGTAGGAACTACATCTAACAACCCAATATGCATGAAACTTAACATTTCTCATAGTCATAGGAGGAACTACCTTCTCCAACTAAAATCATGCTCAACACAATATCATGGAGCCAATATGCAATTTCTCTCAAAAGCATACTAAAGCATGTTCATCAACTCATCTCATGAAGTCAAATAGGAAACTCACACTAAATGCACAACAACATGAGGAAAGTCAATCATAAAAACTCATTTTCTTACTAAACATGAATTTCATCTAGAACATGCACAATCATAAGGAAATAATAGAAAACACATATAACACACATGACTCCCACAACACTATAACTCAAGAGGAACTATTTACCTCAAGCTTGAAAAGTAGTAGAAGGAAAGAGATAATGATATCGCGACTTCATATCGGCCACGGCCTCCAAAGTAGCACTCGCAAATAAATAATTCCTCAACAAAACCTTAATAGACGCTATTTCCTTGTTTCTCAACCTCTTGACTTGCCGCTTTAGCATTTCTACCAGAACTTCTTCAGATGAAAGATTTTCATGAACTCCCAACCCTTCTAACGGAATAATGGTCACCGGATCTCCAATACACTTTTGAAGAATAAAAACATGAAATACCGGGTAAACCGGGGCCAACTCATTTTGGCAAATCCAACTCATAGGCAACTTTCTCAATAAACTTCAAAATTTCATATGGGTCGACATACTGGTAACGAAGTTTCCCTTTCTTGCCAAACCGCATCACACCCTTCATGGGTGAGATTTTTAAATAGACCCAATCATTAACGTCAAATTCTAGATCCCTTATTCTCACAGCGGCATAGGACTTTTGTCTACTTTGATCCATTCTCAACCTCTTTCTAATGAGCTGAACATTCTTAATTGATTCATAAACCGATTCGGGAACAATAAGAGCAATATCACCTACCTTGAACCAACCAACCGGAGAACTACATCTCCAACCATACAAGGCTTCAAAAAGAGCCATACCGATACTTGAGTGGTGACTATTATTGTAGTCAAACTCTATTAATGGCAAGTGGTCGTCTCAATTACCCTTTAAATCTTTAACACATGCCTTCAGCACGTCCTCTAAAGTCTAAATGGTGCGTTCCGCTTGACCATCCGTTTGAGGGTGAAAAGTTATGCTAAGCTTCGCCTTAGAACCAAGGCCTTTTTCGAATGACTTCAAAAAGTGTGAAGTAAATTGAGTACCCCGATCCGAAATAATAGATATAGGAACCCCATGACACTTCGCTATCACAATTATATACAACTTGGCATAGTCTTCCACCGAATGAGAAACCTTAACGGGAATAAAGTGGACTGACTTTTTCGTCCTATCTATAATGACCCAAATAGAATCATGTTGCCTTCAAGTGCGAGGCAAACCAACAATAAAATCCATATTCACATATTCCCACTTCCAAGTGTGAATAAGGATATTTTGTGATAAGCCTCCCGACCTTTGATGCTCAACCTTAACTTTCTGACAATTAGGACATTTGGCTACAAATCTCGTAATATCTCTCTTCGTACCATTCCACCAATAGACTTTCTATAAATCACGGTACATCTTGGTGGCTCCAGGATGAATAGAATAGCGAAAACTATGAGCTTTCTCTAGAATTTGCTCCCTCAAACCATCAACATCCGAAATGTGTAACCGACTTTAGTACCTAAGCACCCCATCTCCCCCTTAGGAGAAAGCTTCAACATACTTCTTGAGTACCGACTCTTTCAATTCAACTAATATAGGATCAATGTCTTGTTTAGACTTCACATCCATCACAAAAGATGATTCAGAGCCATTATGGACCATGACACCACCCTTGGTGGAATCTACTAGTTGGACACCTAGTCGGGCCAACCTATTCACCTCACGAATCAATTCTTTCTTTTCATCATCTACATGAGCCACACTACCCATGGACAATCTACTAAGTGCATCCGCTACAACATTTACTTTGCCGGGGTGGTAAAGGACACTCATGTCATAGTCCTTCAAAAGTTCTAAATACCTTATTTGTCGAAGATTCAAGTCCTTTTGACTAAACACATATTGAAGACTCTTGGGATATGTGAAAACATCCCCATGGACCCCATACAAGTAGTGTCTCCATATTTTCAAGGCAAACACCACCTCCGCTAATTCAAGATCATGGGTCAGATAATTCTTCTTATGGACTTTAGGTTGCCTTGAAGCATAGGCAATCACCTTATCGTTTTGTATGAGCATACATCCCAATACCACTCTAGAGGCGTCACAATATACAACAAAACCATCCGTACCTCCGCTAAGGTCAACACTGGAGCGGAAGTAAGTCTATCATTCAACTCTTGGAAGTTTTTCTCACAAGCCTCCGATAACTCAAACTTATCCTTCTTTTGATTCAAAGTTGTCACCAGAGAAGCAATAGAGGAATCACATCTAACATCATGTCATTTTATAGTCCTTTAACTTAGAATCATTCTATGTGACAAAACCTTACACATCATGTTCATTATGTTTTCATGAGAATACCCTTTCAATCAACACAACAACAACAACAACAACATCATAGTCATTAACACATCATTATTAAAGTGTTGCTAAAGCATTGACATAGATTCTATAAGAACATGAATACATTCATGCATTCATAATGTAGGTCAATGTGGGTAAACCTTTAACGACAATACCATAAACAATTCAACATTTATCATGTAGCTTCTCTCTCAAAGCCTTACTAGGCTTAATTTATCATGATAGCTTTACTCTCAAGCCCTTCTAGTCATATTTCAACATATAAGCTTTATTCTAAAAACCCTAACAATAATAGTTCATACCTTAGTCTCAAGACAATCCTAAACTCAAGCCTTACAATTCATAGTTCATCATGCATGATTTATCTTAGCCAATTCATGTCTATAAACTTTCATCCTAAGCAATCTATTCATACTTCATCATATTACCACCAATCTCAAGCTCTACTAACCATGATTTATCATACATACATTAATCACAATCAATTCTTGTCTATGTTCTTAACTATCAAGAGATATACAATATACTTCATCAATTTTACAAGATTACATCTAAATCCTTTATTTACCCTTTCCTGGCATAAAATCCAGTTACTTCAATTTCATCTCTCTAGACATGGATTAGGCATGTAAACATGTAATTTCATCTTGAAAAGATTATATACTACTAATTCAATCATAAATGATCGTTATCCACTCAAATGGATCAATAAACATCAATACCCACACTATTGGAAGAAACCCTAACTAGAATTGGGGATTCATCTTCACAATTAGGGAAACCATGGGGGCTTCATGGATGAAATGAATCCATGAATGAATAATACATCATACCTTTATTGCAAATCCTACCAAGCTTGAAACAATGGATACTTGACTTGACCTAGTTTGACCCTCTTCTTCTTCGAGTTTTCTAGAGAGAGAAATTTTAAAGAGGATGAACTTTGGGATTCTTTAGGGTTTTTTGGAAATAATGACTTAATTGGGGTGTTTAAAGGGTTAAAATAGTTTATATACGTGTACTAGGACCATACAAAAAAACCTCACCTTATTCCCACTTAAATTGGAATTTCTCATTTTACCCATAATTAG
Organism: Solanum gracilifrons; assembly: GCA_029582605.1. NCBI lineage: Eukaryota > Viridiplantae > Streptophyta > Magnoliopsida > Solanales > Solanaceae > Solanum > Solanum gracilifrons. The sequence goes on from JAJOOH010012351.1 coordinate 38,783, forward strand.
GCAGCCTAGTGCCAGGCACCACGGCAGGCTCCACGAGTCGTTGTCCTCACCACTGGCCATGGTCCTGCCCATGGTCCATGGTCCAGTCGAAAGGCCACCAATTCTTGCGCTCCTTATGTCTAAGGCATCTTCATGGGCCTTCCCACAAGCCGTGGTCTTTAGCACTTGCTGCTAAGTGGCTCGTTAAGATGATCCATCTTTGGGCAGCCTAAAGGTAGCTACTGCCTTAGCCACCACAGACCACACCACGAGCCATGGTCCTCACATCTGGCTATGGTGGCCGTCGTGAAGATGGGGCAGTGCTTGGCAACTTTGGGGCAGCCTTGGCTGTTATGACCCAGGTTGGAAGGTCACATCTAAACCCTCAATTTGCCTCTTTTATGACATGACACTAGATTACATCGATTTCACCATATACCCTTATTTTAATCAACTATACATGTAGAATTATACTAAAATCATGAAATCACATCATAGTCTACTCACATCCAATCAATTGGACCAACTTGCAACAACATTCATAATGTAAAGAAGAACCATAGCTAGGATTGGGGAACGCATGGATTCTTGAATAATTCAAGTGAAAATCTTATAAAATCAGTAATATATTCACAAACAAACATAATTAAACCTTTAAAAGCAACTTTGAAAGGAATCCATGGGGTTGAGTTGAAGCCCTAGCTATTTGGGGTTTCTAGATTTGAAATAAAAGCTTTTGAAGGGACTCCTTGGGTGATAGCTACCCAAGGATGAAAAATCTCATACCTTAGGTGTAGAATCCAACAAAATTCAACTGAAAAAGCTCCCTTCTTCAAGCTCTAATTTAATCTCTTTCTTTGTTCTCCACTGGAGGTTTCTAGAGAGAAGATTATTGGAGAGGAGGGATGGTTATGATTTGGGGTCTTGAGATATAATGAGTTAATAGGGTGTTTAATGACTTAAAATACTTTATATACATGAATAAATACTATATTAAACAACCCCTACTTAAAAAAAAATAAAAACCAATTATCTAAAGTGTCCAAGTCCAAGTCGTGAAGGAGGAAGATTGCAGGTGCAATCCACGTCCCTTTGACCTACAGACTGTGGGTGCATTGATGCCCCGTCCTGCAGGTCCATAGGTGAGGTCTAAAGCTTGTCATCTTGGGGCCTGACCCATGACCCCCACCTACGGGGCGTGGATCCACCTATTGGCCGTAGGTGCCATCCGTAGGTTGCCCTATTTAGGCAGCTTGGGCAGTTTTATGGAGTCTATGGGGTTAGGCTTTAGGGTCCCCCCCAAGGACCCTTGGTTGGTCCTTGGGGGGTCGTACCTTGACGTTTAACCCCTAAACACCTCAACCTAATCTCAGGAAGTGGTTTTACACTTCTATATCCCACAATAAACTCAAAACAAACTTGTTAGGATCTAGTTTCACCTACTAGTTTTCCGTGTTGTTACATTATCTCCCCCTTAGGAACATTCGTCCTCGAATGACACTTTAAAAACTTTTATGGAATTAATGACTCAATACTAGGAGCCCATCATAAATGAAACATCAAAATGCACATAAACAAGGATGAAACATCAGTCCATCTTAGTATACTCAGTGCAACACAAGGAAGTATGAATTACATCTAACAACCCATTTATGCATGAGATTTTCATAACTAATCATGTTTAAGGAGGAACTTCAATATCCTAGTCATAACATTCTCAATATACTTCTCATGGAGCTCATATGTTATTACTTTTCCAAACAAAGCATTTTATTGAAGGAGGAATTTCTCAACTCCAAACTAAAGCATGCTCATATATTCTACTCATGAAGTACAATATGTATCTCTTACTCAAGGCACTACAACATGAGAAGAACAATTCACTTAACTCTTGTTCTTTCAAAACACAACTTTTCATCAACATGCATCATATAAGGAAGTCATGGCAACACATAAGAACATAACAACAATGTTAGCTAGGCGGAAATATCCCTCTAGGGAGTGAGCTTATACAAATACTTCTAAACATCATCAATCACATAATCATAGGAGGAACAATCTTTTCCAAGTAAAAGTAAGCTCAACACAACATCATGGAGTGAATATGCAATCTCATCAAAAGCACAATCAAAGCATGTTCATCAAATCATCTCATGCAGTCAAATATGCCATCATCATACCAAAATGCACAACAACAGAAGGAACATATAAATCATGAAAACTTATTTTTCTATACAAAACAAGAATTTTTCTCAAGAACATGCATAACATGAGGAGGTCATGGAAACTTTTCTAACACATTCATGACTCCAAAACATAAAACAAGCCCAAAAAGGAACTCTTGGTCTCAAGCAAGAATAGGAATAGAAGAAAGGAAAGAGGATATCGGGACTCTCAATAATCTTTGCTATCTAAACACATCATCTCCCCCTTGGGAGTAAGCCCCTTACTAAGACCTCAAATAATACTACTTCCAAACAATCCCAAATCATCACCAAAACTCATTATGGTTAAGTTAGGTTCTACCAACAAACACATACAGTGACAATTAAACCAATGAACACTAAGGACAACATAAAATCTCATCATGTCCAATTTATCAAGTCATAAAAGACAAGTACTACCGGAATAGAAGTAAGCATGAAACACATACCGGGAGCAACATTAGAAGCACACTCTTGCGCACCTCTACCTTGAAGAGTATCGAACCTAATTTTCTTCCTTTCTCTTCCCTTAGCGGTAAGTACCGGGCAGTCTTTTATTTTGTGGTCACTTCCACCACAACCGTAACAACCTTCCATACTGGCTAAAAACCTACGATAATGATTCCTTCCACATGTTTTGCTAGTAGGCTTAAGTAATACCTATTCACTATTGCTTCCTTTTTTAGGCTTAGGGTTAGACACGCTCTTTTGGCCACACTTTCGGGAAATCTTGGAAGAGCATGGCCCCAAAAACCTTCCTTGAGAGGAATTATCATCATCAAACCTATACTTGTTCGTTCCTCTAGACCTCACTTCAAGTTTCTCCATTTCAAACCATTGATCATGGATCACAAGACAATCAATATTCGTATCATTCTTAAGCATAACCGTACTACATTCTTTTGTTATCAAGTCGGATACACCCGACAGAAACTTACCCATCTTCATCCGAGGGTTGGCCACTATGGATGGAGCATATCTTGACAACTTAGTGAACACCCGAGCATACTCTTTAACACTCATCTTACCTTGGCAAAGGTTAATAAACTCAAGTATCCTAGCCTCTCTGATTTCTAAAGGGCAAAACCTATCAATGAACTCATCCTTAAATCTTTCCCATTCCATATGGCCCGTTTCTACCGACCTCGCTCCTTTCCATTAACTAAACCACAGTAGAGTAACATCCTTCAATTGGTAAGCGGCACATTCCGCCTTTTCTACCGGAGTTACTCCTACAAGGTTCAACACCCTACAGACCTCATCTATAAACTTTAGAGGATCTTCATCAATCTTTGACCCATAGAATTCTGAAATCTCTATCCTGACTTGAATCAACAATAGAAAACCATACCTATTCTTCTTCTTAGACACATATTCCCCTATAGGGACAATTGGGGCTTGGGGAGGAGCATGGAGGGTAACCTCTTGCTCCACATTGTCTTCCTCATTCCTTTCAACATGAGCCCTTGAAGTAGTCATATCCTAAAAACCATAAGGTACACATTAGGAGAAAGACCTAATAAAACTAAACTCTAGGGCACAACTTAGATAATGAAGAAGTGAAGTTTTTCCTAACATTTGATAGCCTCCTATTCATAAAATGTGGCGTGCTTCACATTTATGAATAAGACTCTACTAGATGTGGTTTGAGACATCCTAAAAACCATCCCAAAACCTTATGCTCTGATACCATATTTTTCACGACCCAAGGGTACCCCGTAGACATAAAATGGCGTACTTGACCCCGAAGGGGTCTCATACAAGCCCTTAGTATATTTTGATATAAGAACATAGGGGAAAATGCGGAAAATTTAAAACTTTTATTATAATCGAAGTCTTTTATAAAATAAGAGAGTCTATAACACCATGTCTCAAACCATCTATAATACTTGGATTAAAACTCTTGAATACAATCATAGGGACATAGGCCATACAAAAATCTAAAACATAAGAGAAATACATAAAGGACATAGGGTCAAGCCCTTGAATACTATGAGGACTTACCAATCTTCTTCTTGATCTACTATGGTCCTAGCCACGAGGATGGAGTCCAATATCTCCAAACCCTACACTTATAGAAAATGTAGAAATATGGGTTAGCACAAAATGTACTAAGGATAGAAGACATGCATAGAATATCCTTAAAACATGCATAAAAGAGACATTTTATTTGAAACCATGCTATATGCCACTTTTGAACATCATCTTTGAAAATGTTGGAGAATGTACACAATAAGACAAACCATGCACAATTCATCAAAGCATAAATGATATCATCATAATCACAAGCATAGTCTCCAACACAACATAATACATATCCCAATCTTCACAAGGATCATCTCATCATAACAGGACTACCACATAAACAACCCTAAGCTATACTTGTGCAACGCATAGATAGGATCCCATAATCCTATCTACACTAAGTACCACCTTTAGGCCACCATGCTCAGACTTATCATGCTTTGGTCTCATCCATTGTCAATAATCATAGACAAGGAATCACTCATGTCCATAGCTTATAATAAGTAAAGTCACTCTTAGCAACACTCCATATCATGCATACATAAATTCATATATCTTCATAGCAAAAGGAAAACCACACCATAACCTCCTTACAAGTCTACTTGTGCAATGTACAAGTGAAGTCCCATAACCCCACTCACACTAGGTAAAGCTCATTAAAAATTCATAACTCTAGTTCATGTTCATAATTCATATAAAGCATACATTTAACTCATAATTCTCATATCATAAGAAAGACATACCATGCCAACTCTCAAAGTGTACTTGTGCAATGCATGAATGAAGTCCCATACCTCCACTCATACTAAGTAGAACGTCTTGAGGAACCATAATACATAACTCATATTCTTATCATAATTCATATTCTTATCATATAGGGAAATATAGCCTAAACCGACATAGACCATGTGAGCTACATGAAATCTGATGTTCTACCTCCACACTGAAAAGAGGTGTCCTACTCGCCTAAGGTAGAACTAACATAATAGCTTTTAGATGGATCCACTAGCTAAAGACCTATGTGGGCACATAGTTATGAGATAAGGTGGTTTCTACTATAAACCCGGACTATTAATGTGAACGTTTCCATCTCATGAGATAATCATATTGGGAACCCGAACTACTAGCGTGAAGGAACCTATCTCATACTCATATCCACTCGACTCTAAGTATAATTCCCTTTAAAAGTCATATTAAGTCTTTACTTAAGTTCGTGTTTACGGAAGGGTGGCTTAACACCCAATCCAATACAACATCATGACATAGGTCATAGATTCATTAGGTAAGAATGGCCTTTCAACCTTAGAATCATCAATATGTGTGTAAACCTTTCATAGCATTTTCTTAGTGTGTTCATGAGAATAGCCTTTCATTCAACATTGTCGCACACCTATTTCTAACCAGTCAAAATAGTTCACAAAATTGTATGGTTGACACTCTGATTTTTCAAAAGAATGTTTTGTGATATTTTTAGAGTCGCTACCTAAATTTTAAGGAAAATATTAGGAAAATCAATTTTTATATGTAAATATAAACTCTGTTTTGATTTTCGAAACCAATGAGATTCTGAGTAAGGGTTTTTGTTACTCGAGGGGAAGGTATTAAGCATCCCTCAGAGCCTATCCGAAGATAGTCCTTAAACACAATTTAGGAAATATAATTAGTAAAACTTGTTTATTTATTTTCTTTAAAATCAATGGTAAGTAAATTTTATTAGTTTAAAAAAGGAGTAAAATAGGAGGTACGACATATATATGTCTAATAAATAAAATTAACAGTAGTATTTTTATCACCTTATAAAAATAAATAAATAAAAATACTTAAATGCATGATAAATTTATAGGTAAACAAAATAGATGTGTCTTATTTGAACTTAACCTAAATCTATAAATGTTGAGCTTAAAGGATGTAAAATTTTGTTGTTTTATTTATATATAGAATTAAGACGCAAAAATAAAATAAGATTATAATTGGGTTTAAATGTATAGAGTAGGATGTGTGAAAAATGAAGTTTAATGAAATAAATAATAATGATACAAAATGTTAAAATATTTTATAAAAGTTTGTGATCTTAAATATGTTTATTATAAAGTGTAGTATGTACATGTAAGTTGTTTAAAACATATGAACACTTATTATTATATAAGCTTGCTTCACTTACTTATTTTCTAAAAATATATGTCTAAAGGTAAATATCTCAGCCATAAGTAATTTCTAAAGATAATTATTCTAGCATTTAAATTAATTTCGAATTTATTTGGAGGTCCTAAGTGATGAGTAGGCCTAAATGAATATTATTTTAACCCTTTTGAAACGTCATTTGAAAAAATTTTAAACGATAAGACCCCTCCTTTCAACTTAAAAGGCCTGAATGAATGTTATAAATAAAATACTAACCCATTTTTAAGAAAAAAAAATTTGTATCATTTGTTCTAAAAGTGTTTCAACTAAATTCATAAACAAATAATATTAGCTCACATAAAATAAACTTCAAAATAAAAGACAAACAATATATTAAAAACTTGTAAGTAAGGTTAGCCAACATATCAAAATAACAAAAGTCAAAATCGTAAAAAAGGAAGGCTAAGAAACGCTAGATTCCTATTTATGAGACTCCCAAGCATTAGGGTGATCCTAATATTTTAGGCCAATAATGAGTTCCAAAGTAGAAACTCCAACCCTCCGATTGTACATGAAACATAAAAGAGAAATAGAGAATTAGGAACTGATGAAGTAATTAAAATTGGTATGGCAAAATCAAGTAGATGAAAATATATGTATTAGTAGAAACATTGAATTTTAAGTGAACAAAAGCAGAGGTGGAAAGTGCATAGCTGAGCAAGTGAACAAAATTACCCTCATTCACAAAGAGTTGAGAACATTCTCTCGTTGTACTTTCAATAGCATAATGTCTATATTGGAATTAAAGTAGAATTTACATTGATCTATAAACAAGATAGTTAGTCATGCTATAAAGTTTAAGCTACTGAATTTTCATTCTAATTTGCAGACCCAAAAAGTGATTTGGTAAACTCACTATGAATCAACTACAATATGTGAATACTCAAGGAGACATAAAATCTCATAGTGTACAACAAATATTCATAGACTTTTAAGCCAAGTTTGAATAATCAAAACGATGTGCCAATATTACAATGATTTCACAATAGATAGCTAACCATGCTTGCATAAATCTTTGGAGGCATCAGGTAATACCAATAATTAACTAGCCAAGTAACTTCAAAAAGAAAATATTTCAATAATGTACAAGGATAAGTGTTTTTTGAAATGTGGTCTAAAGTTTAAAGTCATAATCCTGCACTTATTCATTCAATATTGGATTTTTGATTATGTTAAAAAGAAAAAAAAAAGGAGCAAACATTCACCAAACTCCCTAATGTGATGAAGACAAATAGAATAAGCGAGCTTCATTTTTTGAGACTCAAGCATGTAAAAAATATAATAAACAGACACAATAATCCATAAATATCAATCACATTTATATAGTTATTCTCATTGTCAAATTGATAAATAGAACCATGGCAAAAGTACAGTGAAAGGAAAACATTTTTTTACTTTGTGTTGAGCAGCAAACTAGAGTTTTGACTTAAAAAGATTCCAACTTCCAACCCCTCTGCAAATTCGAATTCAAAACCAAAAACGGAAGGATGAAAGAAGATCGAAGATTTCTAAAATCTAATGCTTGAAGTGTGATTTTATCCCTCTAATCTGTGGTTCTTGGATCGTTTTATGGATCATTTTCAGATTGGAAAATGCCATCCTTTTATAGGTGAAAAATCGAAATCAAAAATCCGAATTTGAAATCAAAATATTCACTGGAAAAGAGAGAGCTACTGCTACAGATCCAATGAACATCACTTTTTCATATTTTGGAGCCGTTGGGATAATCTTGACCACGAATTTTGAAATCATTTTAAACAAACGTTGGCTAAAAAGATGTATAGGCGGTATAGAGATCTATTTTGATTTGAAAAATGTCTTGGAGAAGACATAAAGTTGATATAATGGGGGTTTTGATTGATGGACGGCGGATGGGGGAAGAGATGATGTTGAAGACTGCCGGATATTATTGTTTTTCGACAGTTATGGACGTTTCTTTGGCAGCGGATGATGGGAAAGGGGCATGGGGAAGGAAAACTCCTGGGGAAGGAGGAGAAGTTGTGAGGAGCGTCATCCTTTTTTCTGGAAAAGGTGAAGAGGACGACGTTGGTCTTGGAAACGAAACAGTATAGAGGCGTAGGAGTACTATCTGGGGAAAGGTTGAAAAGTCTTATTTAATTTCGGCCGTCCGATCATTTGATCGGACGGTTGATAAAAATAAAGAGTTTAAAATATTATATAT